>JBBPBX010035623.1:0-31956 GCA_038048925.1 Garcialebias charrua
AAATCAAACACTTATTTACTGAAGTAGAAACATTAATATGATACTTTTAGTACATTTTTTTCTGTTTATTTGTACTTATACTTAAGTACAATGTTTGAGTACTTTCTCCACCTCTGGTAAATATACTGATGTTCAAATGTTATGCTAAATTAAAGATTACAATATATTACTTTTTTAAATTATTAATGAGATACATTGTAATTTTTTTTTACTATGCACAAGTTAATAAAGTTAATACATAATTTACTGACATAGTTTAATTCATAGGATTAAAGTACAGTATTTCGCATTTATTTATTGTATTTAATGTTTTCTTTCACAACTTCCTGTTTAAATACAAGTCTTATTTTGGTATTTCCTGTTGAGTTCCCTACGTCAGAGCCATACGTCTGCCAAGAACTGATTGTTGACTGGCTGTTTGTAGTCATGTGACTTTTTTTAAATTCATTGGTGGAGAGAGGTTTAAAAGGTTGGGGGCGGGCATTTTGAATTGTTTTCGTCTTTACGAGTGATCGTACAGTCGAAGGCTTTGTGAGCTCAGTGTTTTTTTGGCTAAAAAAACACAGTGAACAGTGTTTGATCATCGTTTCATTTACTTTTTAGAATCATAACAGAATCTGGAAAGTTCTTTTGTCGAGGTAAGTCTGGTCGACGTCTTGCTTGTATTTCTGCATGTTTGCTTTGTAAAAATACATGGTTTGACTAAGTGCATTTATTAAGGAATCGTTAGGTCTAAACACGTTTATTATAATGTCGAAGAAATACAATTGTTTTTACGCGTTCGTTTTAAATTTGCCCCCGTTTTTATCGCGTGCACGCGCTTATTTCCGCCGTATGGAGTTTTGAAATACGATCGATTTGATTGTGAAAATGTTAACAAACGTTAGACTGAAATATGCTGTATTTTGAGTAAATCAGAAATAGTTTTTACGTGTTTAGTATGTTACAAACGTATTTAAGACTGCCCGTGCACGCTTCCGCGGCCGCCATTTTGCGAGTACAGTAAACAAATTCATGTGTAACACCAATTAGTTTCGAATATAAAATTAATAATAAAAAAAGGTAAATGACTGAGAAATAGTTTACCTCATATTTATATTTATTAAAGTATTTAATCTTGCACTGGATGGTGTATGAACTTTATTTGTAAAACGTATTTTTATCGACTTCCTGTTCTCTTAGCGGGCGCCATTTTGCAAGGAAACAAATTAATTTATAACACCAGTGATAGTTTCGAAGATTAAATGAATTATAAACAAAAGTAAGTGACTGAGAAATAGTTTACCTTATATTTATTAAAGTATTTTAATCTTGCACTGGATGGTGTATGAACTTTATAAAACGTACTTTTATCGACTTCCTGACCCTGTTCTGTTATCGGGCGCTATTTTGCAACGCATGTTGGCGCACATGCGCAGTCAAGTCAGTTTAGTGTTATGAATTTGCGTTCACTGCCTGTTTCGTTTTGAACACAAATTATTTCGGATCACGATAAACAAAACATAACCCAAACAGGGTGTTTACATAACATGTTTTTATTCTGCTCGTTTGTAACCTTTTTGAAAGGTGCAATGAAGTATCTGCACATTTAATCGGTTATAGCTCGCTGAATAGTAAAATTATTCCCTGATGCAATAATCCAGGTAAAAAAATCTAAAATAAATAAAGCTAAGTCTGGTCCTCTGGCCCTTCAAAAAACAAAGCAAAAAGTTATGCTCACGATTTTTCCCTCTGTAAATCTTTGGCATACAGTCATTAAAGCTGAACACATGGTTCAGTGTACAGTATTTGAATATTCTATCTATCTGCTTTGCTGAATGTATTACTAAATGCAATGGTCTACAATATCATTAAGTGTGTCTACTGTATGTATATTTTCTGTAATGAATAGTTTTGAGCCATTTTAATGAACAATGCTGCAGATAAATTTTTTTTTTATTGTTTACTCTGTGACAAAGTTCACATTTGGACTTGTGATTCTGTGTGTCAGAATTTCAAGGATAACATGCAGAGTCTAATGTTAAGTAAAATAAGAAAGAGGAATGATTATATCTTTGAAAGTTTAGATTTAACATAGAACAAAATCAATGTGTCATTGTAACTGCAGTAAAAACATTTAAGTACCGGTAGTTGTCTGTATGGAAAAAAGGAACATTATGGAACATTAGACCTAACAAAGGAACAGGCTCTGATCATTTCAACTGCAATTTGTCTTCAACTCTAGTTAAAATACAGTACTGTGTAGTCAACCTTGTAATGGGTTAATAGTGAACAATATTTTAATTTCCTTACAGTATTTTCAAAATGTAGACCCGAGTGTTGAGCCATCTTTCGTCTTTTAATTTAAAGTCCAGTTTGATTCCTTTGGGAGAGAAAATCTGTTCTGCTGTAGTGAACAGTCAATTCAATTTCAATAGTCTTTCTATAAGGCCATGGGTGGTGTTTATCCTCTGGCTGAATTTCTGTGGTTGAAATCATTGTGGGTGTGTTAGTGGTGCTGTGGGTGCTCCCAGCTCAATACTAGAACAGGGTTTACCAACATGTTGCCCGCAGGCATCTGGTTGCCCGCAGGGACCACATGAGGTGCCCAGGGTTGGTGATGGCAAAACACAATGAGAAGCAACACTTCAGTTTGCTAATGACAGCCGAAACCAGCTGCTGACATGATCAAGCAGGACCATCAAGCTAACGATGGATCATTAGCACCCTGATGGTTGTTTGTTATTCGCAGAGGGCTGAGTGATACTAGCAATAACAGCATTGTAGGAGGGGGACAGTTGAACACGGAGGCCTCTACCTCTGTTTAATGATGGACGGTTTCTTTTCACAAAGATGGACTCCTTTACTCCTTTCTCAAAGAGGAGAGAGGAACAATGGTTTGAGAGGAGAGTAAAGGAGGCCATCTTTGTAAAAAGAAACTGTCCATTATTAACACTAATTTGACTAAGGCTGCGCTTTTTTGCGCAAGGGAACTTGGCTTCCAAATCCCCCTGTCCCTTTCAGTGGGCTATATAATGTCGATTCACATGCTAATGACCCTGCTAATGACCCATTAATTCTACACCTACACCCCCCCACCCCCTACCCCTCAGTCCAAAATCCTTGGACCCAGTGCAAGCCTTGTATAACACATAAGCATTTATCGCTGCCAGGTCAAGCATGTTGTAGAACACGGCAATGGGCCGCACCGTATATAAATGTGCAATCTGGTCCATTATACCGGTATGTCAGTTGACCTCAGGTCATGTGACCTGTGTCGGTCCGTCAGTTTACCTCAGGTCATGTGACCTGAGTCGGTCCGTCAGTTGACTTCATGTCGTGTGACCTGTGTCATTTTGTCAGTTGACCTCAGGTCATGTGACCTGTGTTGGTCCGTCACTTGACCTCAGGTCATGTGACCTGTGTCGGTCCGTCAGTTGACCTCATGTCATGTGACCTGTCTGTCAGTTGACTTCATGTCGTGTGACCTGTGTTGGTCCGTCACTTGACCTCAGGTCATGTGACCTGTGTTGGTCCGTTAGTTGACCTCAGGTCATGTGACCTGTGTCGGTCCGTCAGTTGACCTCAGGTCATGTGACCTGTGTCGGTCCGTCAGTTGACCTCAGGTCATGTGACCTGTGTCGGTCCGTCAGTTGACCTCATGTCGTGTGACCAGTGTCGGTCCGTCAGTTGACTTCATGTCGTGTGACCTGTGTCATTTTGTCAGTTGACCTCAGGTCATGTGACCTGTGTTGGTCCGTCACTTGACTTCAGGTCATGTGACCTGTGTCGGTCCATCAGTTGACCTCATGTCATGTGACCTGTCTGTCAGTTGACTTCATGTCGTGTGACCTGTGTTGGTCCGTCACTTGACCTCAGGTCATGTGACCGGTGTTGGTCCGTTAGTTGACCTCACGACATGTGACCTGTGTCGGTCCGTCAGTTGACCTCATGCCATGTGACCTATGTCGGTACGTCAATTGACCTCATGTTGTGTGACCTGTGTCATTTTGTCAGTTGACCTCAGGTCATGTGACCTGTGTTGGTCCGTCAGTTGACTTCATGTCATGTGACCTGTGTCGGTCCGTCAGTAGACCTCAGGTCATGTGACCTATGTCGGTCCATCAGTTGACCTCAGGTCATGTGACCAGTGTCGGTCCGTCAGTTGACTTCATGTCGTGTGACCTGTGTCATTTTGTCAGTTGACCTCAGGTCATGTGACCTGTGTTGGTCCGTCACTTGACTTCAGGTCATGTGACCTGTGTCGGTCCGTCAGTTGACCTCATGTCATGTGACCTGTCTGTCAGTTGACTTAATGTCGTGTGACCTATGTTGGTCCGTCACTTGACCTCAGGTCATGTGACCGGTGTTGGTCCGTTAGTTGACCTCACGACATGTGACCTGTGTCGGTCCGTCAGTTGACCTCATGCCATGTGACCTATGTCGGTACGTCAATTGACCTCATGTTGTGTGACCTGTGTCATTTTGTCAGTTGACCTCAGGTCATGTGACCTGTGTTGGTCCGTCAGTTGACTTCATGTCATGTGACCTGTGTCAGTCCGTCAGTCATGACCTCAGGTCATGTGACCTGTGTCGGTCTGTCAGTTGACCTCAGGTCATGTGACCTATGTCGGTCCGTCAGTTGACCTCAGGTCATGTGACCTGTGTCGGCCCATCAGTTGACCTCATGTCGTGTGACCAGTGTCGGTCCGTCAGTTGACTTCATGTCGTGTGACCTGTGTCGTTTTGTCAGTTGACCTCAGGTCATGTGACCTGTGTTGGTCCGTCACTTGACTTTAGGTCATGTGACCTATGTCGGTCCGTCAGTTGACTTCATGTCATGTGACCTGTGTCGGTCCGTCAGGTGACGGACAACAATAGGTCAAGCATGTTGTAGAACACAGCAATGGGCCACCTGCATGTGTCGGAACGCACCGTATATACATGTGCCAAGGACAAGGAGAGAGACAGTACTTGTAAGCAAAATAATTTATTTGACAGAACATCAGGGTTATAGGATAATCAGCACAGCAGAATAAGACAATTGTATGCATAAACTTGTTCTGGAGCAGACAAAGCTTTCCGTTCAGTGGATGTCCCAAAATGTTCAACTGTGAGATAACTTCAGGGTCTGTTATGTGTGAATTGGTCAGGGCCTCTCTTCTGACTAAGGGGGGAAGTGCAAGCAGAGACTTACTTACCTGGTGGAAACATTGGAATGCAGTCTGGTGTGGTGGGGGTGTCTGAGTTGTGTGCACGCATATTTATAACAAAAGGCAGTTAATGGCCTACTAATGGTTGAAGAGAAGGAGGGGGTTTGTCCTCAGGATCTTGAAAATTCAGTCATCCTAGTGTTAAACGGAGGTGGAGGCTTCCGTGTTCAACTGTCCCCCTCTTACAATGCTTTTATTGCTATGATCACTCAGTCCTCTGTGAATAACAAACAACCATCAGGGTACTAATGATTTATCGTTAGGCTGATGGTCCTCTTTGATTATGTGAGCAGCTGGTTTTGGTTGTCATCAGCAAACTGGTTGATCCACTGTGAGAGGTTGCACAACAACAAAAAAAAGAAAAGCTCACCAAGGGAGGGAAAAAACAATGCCGCACAAGAAAATAATTAAAATTGACAGATCACTGTCAAACAGGTCACAGATTATGTAAAGTTACATGAAGAGTCCAGCAGGTGGGGGTATCATTCCATATTTGCCAAGTTCTGTAAAGCCTTTCAACATCCAATTTAAACCAAGTGGTGAAGTGGTGAGATAGAAGGCGCTATTTATAAGACTGAGCTGAATACAGCATCTGAGACTGAGGAAATCTGTCAGATAAAAGACGAAATGTTTTTACGTTTTTGTTTTGTTTTGTGAATGTTCAGAGGACTAATCACACCATGCTGCTGCTGACAAAAATCTGTTTCATGTTGCTGTGTTCATTCGTGCTCATTTGCTAAGTGTGGCTACTGTATGTATATTTTCTGTAATACATTAATAGTGTTGAATCATTTTCAGAGTCAGAGAGTCTTTATTGTCATTTGCACCGCATGTGGTACATGTGATGAAAACGAGATTATGTACACGGGGTCCCAGTTACATCCAACAACAAATGCAAGAGAAAAACAGTAATAACATCTAGAATTAACTAAGAAAAACATCAACTAGTAATACACTAAGCCTAATATAGTGGGAATAAACAGCAGCACGAACATGAGTTTGTATGAGCAGATGGTCACAGATGAACACAGATGAACACAGCAACAAGAAAACAGATCAGCATCAGTATGATGTGATATTTTGCAGTGTTTATTTTTTATTTTATTTTTATTTATTCATGAGTCTAACAGCCTCAGGGTAGAAGCTGTTCCTCAGTCTAGTGGTTCTACACTTGATGCTCCTCAACCTCCGTCCTGAGGGGAGTGGGGCAAAGAGTGAGTGTGCTGGATGAGTGAGGTCTTTCATGATGCAGGTGGCTCTTTTCCTGCATCTGGAGGTGTAAATGTCTGTGATGGTGGGGAGACTGACTCCAACAGACTTCTGTGCAGCCTTCACCACTCTCTGCAGAGCTTTTCTTTCTGCAACTGTGCAGCCTCCATGCCACACGTTGATGCTGGAGCACAGGATGCTCTCCACTGCACACCTGTAGAACGAGGTGAGAACTGGGCTGCTCAGACCAGCTCGTCTCAGCCGTCTGAGGAAGTAGAGTCTCTGATGACCTTTCTTGATCAGGCTGGTGGTGTTGTTGCTCCAGCTGAGGTTATCATTCATGTGTACACCCAAGTATTTGTAGCTGGAGACCACTTCCACTGCAGACCCACCTATTTTCAGTGGGGCGTGGGTGTGTTTGTTCCTTCTGAAGTCCACAATCATCTCCTTTGTCTTCTTCACATTCATGTGAAGATTATTCTCTTTGCACCAGCTCTCCAGGTGTTCCACCTCCTGTCTGTAGCTGGACTCATCATTGTTTGTGATGCATCCCACCACCGCTGTATCATCTGCAAACTTAACAATATGACAGCCTGGAAGTGTGGCTGTACAATCATATGTGAGCAGAGTGAACAGAAGGGGGCTCAGCACATCCTTGGCTTAGTCCAAGTGTAGATAGTTTGTCTATCAGAGTTTGGGGGATCATGGTGTTGAAGGCAGATGTGAAGTCCACAAAGAGCAGACGCACGTATGAGTCCTTCTGATCCAGGTAGGTGAGAGCAGTGTGGACCACAGAAGAAATGGCGTCCTCTGTTGATCGGTTCTCACGGTATGCGTATTGATGAGGGTCCTCGTTGATGTTGATCAGTTTGTCAGTAGATAGTGACAGAGTGAAGAAATATGTTAAAAATATATTGTTTGAAAAGTTAGACTACATTACAATCTTACATACCCCAGCTTTAAGTAGTTGTTTGTTTGAAAAAAGGAACATTAGACCTAACAAAGGAACATGCTCTGATCATTTCAACTGCAATTTGTCTTCAACTCTAGTTAAAATACTGTGTAGTCAACCTTGTACTGTAATGGGTTAATAGTGAACAATATTTTAATTTCCTTACACTATTTTCAAAATGTAGACCCGGGTGTTGAGCCATCTTTTGTCTCCATCTCATGAACTGACACATTATTTTAATATTGTTGAAATTCAGAAAAGGTTTGTTTTCATTTTTTTTAGTTTAGTTTGATTCCTTTGGGAGAGAAAATCTGTTCTGCTGTACATGTAGTAAACAGTCTTTCAATAATATTTCAATAGTCTTTCTATAAGGTCATGGGTGGTGTTTATCTTCTGGCTGAATTTCTGTGGTTGAAATCATTGTGGGTGTGTTAGTAGTGCTGTGGGTGCTCCCAGCTCAATGACATACTGTATATACTAGAACAGGGTTTACCAACATGTTGCCCATGGGCACCTGGTTGCCCGCAGGGACCACATGAGATGCCCAGGGTTGGTGACAGCAAAACACAATGAGAAGCAATAATAATAATAATAATGAATTCAATTTATACAAAGAGGAGAGTAACAATGGTTTGAGAGGAGAGTAAAGGAGGCTATCTTTGTAAAAATAAACTGTCCATAATTAAACAGAGGTGGAGGCCTCCATATTCAACTGTCCCCCTCTTACAATGTTGTTATTGCTAGTATCACTCAGCCCTCTGTGAATAGCAAACAACCATCAGGGTACTTAATGATCTATCATTAGGCTGATGGTCCTCCTTGATTATGTGAGCAGCTGGTTTTGGTTGTCATCAGCAAACTGGTTGATCCACTGTGAGAAGGTGCACAACAAAAAAGAAAAGACCACCAAGGGAGGGAAACAACAATGTTGCACAAGAAAATAAAATTAAAACTGACAGATCACTGTCAAACAGGTCACAGATTATGTAAAGTTACATGAAGAGTCCAGCAGGTGGGGGTATCATTCCATATTTGTCAAGTTCTGCACAGCCTTTCAACACCCAAGTTCAACATGTGCTGTACCTGTGATGATCTCATTCCTATCTTATCCACCCTTGTTACTCCTAAGAAGAACCTCAACGTCGTCATTTCTGCTACTTCCAGTTCTTTCTCCTGTCTTTTTGTCCATGTCTGTGTCTTCAGACCATACTAATGTACATAGCTAATCTCACCACTGTCTTGTAAACTTTTCCTTTGACCTTTGCTGACACCTTTTTGTCACAAATCACTCCTGAAACTTTTCTCCATCCACTCCATCCTGCCTGGACTCTCTTCTTCACCTCTTTACCACACTCCATTTTCCTGGACAGTGGACCCCAAGTACTTTAAGTCCTGCACCTTTGTGACTTCTGATCCTTGTAGCCTCACTGTTTCACTGAACTCTCTCTCATTCACACACATGTACTCTGTCTTACTACAGCTGGCTTTCATTCCTCTTCTTTCAAGTGAATACCTCCACCTCTCGAGTTCTCTTCCACCTGTGAGAGAATTTGTCCTGCTGTACTGAATAGTCTTTCAATAGTCTTTCAATAATCTTTCAATAAAGCCATGGGTGTTGTATCTTCTGGCTGAATCTCTGTGGTGGAATCCATTTTGCGTGTATTAATGGTGCTGTGGGTTCACCCAGCTCATTGACATATACAGTATACTATACATCATTGGTCCAGCTCTTCTTGAAGGGGAGGTGTATTGTTGCCTGTCTACTTTGATTCAACGGACCAACTCCTCTCTCAACATCAGTTACATTCAAACTAACGACAAATCAAAAAGCTACAACGTGAATGTAACTTGTAACTCAATACATTATATAAATGTAGTAATAGTAAAAAAAATACAGATAATTTATGTAAAATGTAGTCGTGTAAAAGTAAAAGTATCCACATTTAATTCTAAATACATGAAAAAAGTACTTAAATACAGTAACAAAGTATTTGTACTTAGTTGCATCCCACCACTGATTTCTGCATGGTAATAAATCATGAATGTTTTCACCATTTAAAATCCAAAAAAATAAGGTTGCACTTGTGTTTCAAAAGTACGGTACTGTAAATTTCTTTTAAAGCATCAAAGTTCATATGCTGGTGAAGATTGTCAGTCGGCCAGGACATGATAAAATTAAAAAAGGCGTTCAATACAGAACAACTGTACTTTATTTGTAACAAACAAGACGTTTCGCTTCTCATCCGAGGAGCTTTATCAATATCAAAGTTCATGCTCAATCATCCAGATACAAAATACAACTATGGTCAGGTCATCTGGACAGTTTTTTTTTTTTTTTGGTAGAAAGATGTTTCACCCTCTTTATCAGTCACCAGCAAAACCAGCAAACTGGTTGGTCCCCTAAAGGAGTGTACTGTTTAGTGGGGAAAACATCCTGATACATGCTCAATAATCTAGGTAGAAAAATCTAAAAAAGTCTGGTCCTCTGGACATTCAAAAAAACAAAAAATGTAGAAACATTTTGTCTTTCATCCAAAGGACTTCTTCAGTCTGAGATGCTGTATTCTGTTCAGTCTTAGAAATAGCACCTTCTCATAGTGGATCAACCAGTTTGAAACGTTTCTACAATTTTTGTTTTTGTTTTTGAAAGCCCAGAGGACCAGAATTATTTTTTTTTAGAGGAGAAAACAGTTTATTTGGGACTCCTCATACTGAAGAAGCCCTCTGGAAGTGTGTGCTTAGTGTGGTTTTAGTGAAACAGTTCATATCTCAGAGCTTATTACAGATTTTCTTTTACACAGATTTTAATACTTTTGTTGGACGTAACTGGGACTCCTTGTACACAATTTTGTCCCACCACATGTGGTGGAATGACAAATAAAGAATCTTGAATCTTTGAATCCCTCAATGAACTTTGATGCTTTAAAAGAAAGTTACAGTATTGAAAATTCATGATTTATTACCACTGGCAGTACTGAGAAAAGTTTATTTATGATACATGGTGCTGGTTTAACTAATACTGTACTCTGAAAATACAGTAATTTGTTGATGGTCCCTAAGAGAACTACCGGTAACGCTCCTCTCACAGGGACAGACTGAGAGCATGCTACCTGTGTTGGTTAGAATGAGGAAGTCACAGCTGAATCCACGGAGTATGAACGTTAAATATACAACGTAAAATTAATGTTACCACTGCAGCACACACTGGATATCCTTATATTTAAAGCTGATTTCAAAATTCAATTAAATTCAGTTTATTTATATAGCGCCAAGTCACTATTCCACTGGCCTTCCTCTCATTCACACACATGTACTCTGTTGTACTATGGCTGATTTTCATTTCTCTTTCAAGTGAATATCTCCACCTCTCAAAGGGCTGTTCTACCTGTGAGATACAGTAATCTGTCCTGCGGTACTGAATAGTCTTTCAATAATCTTTCAATAGTCTTTTCATAATATTTCAATAAGTCTGTGGGTGGTGTGCATCTTCTGGCTGAATCTCTGTGGAGGAATCCATTTTGGGTGTGTTAGTGGTGCTGTGGGTTCTCCCAGCTCATTGACATATATACAGGTACTAGAATATACATCATTGATCCAGCTCTTCTTGAAGGCTGGTCCGATGTTACCTGTCCACTTTGCAGTGATTCAATGCACCAACTCCCTTCTCGACATCAGTTACATTCAAACGAACAACAAATCAAAAAGCTGCAACTGGAATGTAAGTTGTAACTCAACACATTATAGAAATGTAGTGTAATAGAAAGTACAGATAATTCATGTAAAATAAAGTGAAGTAAAAGTATCCACATTTAATTGTACTTAAAGGTTCCGTATGTAATTTCTGGAACTTAGGAAAATTTTGAACAGAGACACATTTCCGGTCCCTCCCCATCAGAGCCATATATGGCTGTGTTACCCTTGCTCTGCTGAAATTCAAATTCAAGCTCTGTTTTTATTGGCTGATTCAAATTCAAGCTCTGTTTTTATTGGCTGGTTACAAACTCAGTTTTTATTGGCTGGTTAACGGTATGTCACTGTGGCTTTAGAAATGCTTTTAGAGAAGCAAAGGGACAATAGTTTTTTTCAGAGATTACTTGTCTAAAATCAGTATGTGAGGAGGTAATGACAGAGTGAAGAAATATGTTAAAAATATATTGTTAGAAAAGTTACATACAGCTCCTTTAAGTAAAGTACAAATACATGAAAAAAGTACTTAAATACAGTAACAAAGTATTTGTACTTATATGATAACGCATCCAGCTAACTGTTTGTGTGTGTGTGTGTGTGTGGTAAAATACAGATGCCTAAACTCAAATCGAAGCGTCCATCCAAATCTGGACATAGTCCGCCGAATTTGGTGGGTGGGCACGTAGGCAAACGTGAAGTCTCCCCTCGCTTTGTTGCACGTAAGTGTTTATTTTAATTCATTTTTAACAATTCAATGGTATATTTTGATGTCATCTTAAATATTTAGCATATTCATTTTTTTAACTAATGTTTTGTTTGTGTTTTTTACTTGTTCTTCAAAAGAGAATGGTTCCGGTTCTCGCCAAGTGAGGACAGATTGGTCAGTGAGTGAATTTACCCATAAATTTCACAAGTTGGTCATTCCTAAGGAACACCCTACAGCACAAGTATGTGAAATCACCAATGTTTCCAAGTGTAAGACTGAGACATAGTGTGTTCTTATCTTACTTTTTTCTGTTTCAGTCTGTTCTTGTGATTGGAGATTCGCATTTGCGATCTTTTGCGGATCCCATTGTTACATTATCAGATGACAAACTAATATTTGGAGTGATGTGTACCCCTGGTGCCTGTGCAACTGAACTGCGCCAAGAGGTACTGAACGCTAAAGTATCTTGGGAGCCGGACGGTGTTTGTGTCATGGCACCGTCAAACAACCTTACAACCAGCAAGGGTCCCGAAGCGGCAGGCCGTGATTTTAGAGAGTATCTGAAGGCGGTTTGTAGTCGATGGCCTAAGTCTAAGGTGAGCACAGTGTTTTCAAGATGAATGATTGATACAAAGCACTTTCTCAATTCTAGTGTTCTGGGAGCAATGCCCTTCGGGTTTTAAATATTTTGTAAGCATGCAAAAGAGATTGTTTAAATCAGGTTTTGTGAAACAAATATATACCGTATGTAAAACATGTTGGGCTACAGTTTATGAGGAACAGAAGTGAGAACCACTAATATAAACAATTGTCTAAATAAGTTATTTTCTTCTTAGATCTTCTGTACTGGATTTGTGCCCCGTCTGACTGTACCGAGGGACGTACAAGAGACCTTTCAGCAAGAATTTCATCGTGTAGCACGAGAGTTTGGTGCGTATTAAAATAATTCTCTAGATATTTCTGTTTGATGTATGACAGGTCTTATGTTATCTTTGGTCCACATTAATTTTATGATTTATTATTTTATCATTGTGTTTTTAGGAATGCCTTGTTATTCCGTTGCTGACCAGCTTTCTTTTTCTTGTTTACGTTTCTGGGCGCATGATGGAGTAAGTTCTTCTTCATTTTAAATATAATAAGGTGCAATTTGACATTTATATGTACCGTAATGTTTATTTTACTTGTTTGCTTACTGTTTGTATACAGATCCACCTCAGTGATTCTCATGGCATGTTGAAACTCCGTCAATTGTTGAGAGATGCTGCTAATACTGTCTTGAACCAGCCAGAGTCTAAGGTGCTTGTTGAGAGTCCTCCTGCTCGTCCCTATACGCCCAAATTTGTGCCCCGTTTGGTTCTGAAGGGAGTGGAACGCGCTTCACCTCCACCCTCTTCTGAATGGACGTTTGTGAGATCCGGCAGGAAGGTATGAGTCTTTTGTGTCTGATTTCAGTTGAAGAAACGTGCTAGTTTATGTAACTGTGGCTAATCATCCGACATGTCTTGTGTGCACTCTATCTTTACAGAGAAACCACTCTGGAGAATCTGACTCATCCTATGATTCTCCCAAAAAAGTAGTGGTTCACCGTCAGGTCCGTGAGGCATTCAGATCTTTATTATATAATTATCAATGTTGCTGATATTGTACTAATTTAAATGTTTGTGTAACAGATGGAGGGAACTCTTGTCACATTGAAAGAGTGTTACATCCCCTTGAATCCTGTCCGTTTCTCACCTGCAATGTTGCTTGCCATGGAACAAGTTTCTCCATCGGCTTTTCAGCATGTTCCCACAGGCAACGATGTAATTAGTTGTAAATTGTAACTAGTAATAACATAGTCACAGTATTTTGTTTTATAAATAACAAATCTGAAATGTTGTTTGTGGTGTTGCAGACAAAGCTTGTGGAACATCCCCAGAAACCAGTTATTTTAAGGACTAAGCATGTGAGACAGCAGGTTTGTCTGAGCAGAATTCAATTTATCTTTCTTAGGAAATATGACTCTTTTATTTATCTGATATTTTGTTTTTTAGGTTTCAGTCACACCTTCTACAAGTTCTGCTACAGGTGTGGATTTTTTGCCACGTAAGAAGAATGTACCAGTAAGTGCTTTGTATATTAAGGTTAAACGTCTAACAAATACGAAACTTTGTTTTACAACAAACTTGTATCAATTGTTTAAAATATTTGTATGAAATAAACTGAATAACTTTTGACTTATTTTATTTTTTTAACATCATGCTAACACAGAAACGGGTGCTTCTTTCTGATTTCCTGCCTTCTCCCCTTCCTTGGGAGAGGTCTGACTGTGCTGAAGTTGAGTCCGTTCGTCCGTCCAAGGTTCCTTCCAGCCAAGGGGTTTGTATAAATTCATAATATGAGTTGTTCACATCATCAACATACGCATCTACCCAATTTGGTTTATTTAAGTCAACTTTTAATTTATCTAAGGCTTTTTTGGATGTGTTTCTAATTTTTTTCTTTCTTATATAATTGTTTGTGTAATACTATAATCTTTATTATAAATTGTAAAAACTGGTAAATGACCACTTAGGTCAGTTATTAAAATTCCATTTATCACATCACCATCATTTGTGAAAATATTGTTAATTATTTTAACACTATGATTTGTAATTCTTGTTGGACTAGATATCCATAGATAGATATACATTGAATTTAGGAATGTACTGATGTTATTTTAATCAGTCTTATTCCTCAGATCAATATTGAAGTCACCACACACAAAAAAGTTTTTAATTTATACTCTTTACTAGTAACTCCAGGATTCTATCAGTGAATAATTCTGTATTTGATCCTGGTGATCGATATTGTAAGGGGTTAATGTGGAGGGTCAGTTTAATACTGACCTCCTTTTTACCTTAATTTACTTATTCAGATTGAATAGTAATTTCACGGATTCTCTTCTTTTTCAGTTTATTCAATATTTCTGTGATCTTTATGATGGATAAATAAACAGAGCCATTAAGTGACAATGGACACGTTAACTTAGTTTGATATGTCAAAGAGACACTATCATTTATTTAAAATAAATCAACTAAATTAACACCATTACACTTGATTGACATGATTTCACTTTCTTTCAATTCAAATACGTCAGCACACTTGATTTAACACAACAGACATAAATACTAGATGTTACACATATTTAGTCTGAGGGGCATTTCAGCTTAAAATAGTTTCCAGCTTAAGATTGAGAGGGAAAGGGAAAAGGAGGAATAAGAGGTTGGAGAGATTAAGTTAACCCTCGAACCCGGTGGTGGACACCGGCAGTGAGGGATGCTGTCAGGCTGAAGAAGGAGTCCTATTGGGCCTTTTTGGCTTGTGGGACCCCGGAAGCAGCTGATAGGTACCGGCAGTCCAAGCGGCATGCGGCTCGGGTGGTTGCTGAGGCAAAAACTCGGGCGTGGGAGGAGTTCGGAGAGGCCATGGAGAATGACTTCCGTACGGCTTCGAGGCGATTCTGGTCCACCATCCGGCGTCTCAGGGGGGGAAAGAGGTACGAGACCAACACCATTTATGGTGGAGGTGGCGTGCTGCTGACCTCAACTCGGGATGTTGTGAGTCGGTGGGCGGAATACTTCGAAGACCTCCTCAATCCTACTGGCACGTCTTCCACTGAGGAAGCAGAGCCTGGGGACTTTGGGTCGGGTTCTCTGATCTCTGGTGCTGAGGTCGCCGAGGTGGTTAAAAAGCTCCGCGGTGGCAAGGCTCCGGGGGTGGATGAGATTCGCCCGGAGTTCCTTAGGGCTCTGGATGTTGTAGGGTTGTGTTGGCTTACGCGACTCTGCAATATCGCGTGGACATCTGGGGCAGTTCCCTTGGATTGGCAGACTGGGGTGGTGGTTCCCCTATTTAAAAAGGGGGACCGTAGGGTGTGTTCCAACTATAGGGGGATCACACTCTTAAGCCTCCCTGGTAAGGTCTATTCAGGGGTTCTGGAGAGGAGGGTCCGTCGGATAGTCGAACCTCGGATTCAGGAGGAGCAGTGTGGTTTTCGTCCTGGTCGTGGAACACTGGACCAGCTCTACACCCTCAGCAGGGTCCTGGAGGGTGCGTGGGAGTTTGCCCAACCAGTTTACATGTGTTTTGTGGACTTGGAGAAGGCATTCGACCGCGTCCCTCGGGGGGTTCTGTGGGGGGTACTCCGGGAGTATGGGGTACCAGGCCCTTTGATAAGGGCTGTTAGGTCCCTGTACGACCGGTGTCAGAGCTTGGTCCGCATTGCCGGCAGTAAGTCAGGCTCGTTTCCGGTGAGAGTTGGACTCCGCCAAGGTTGCCCTTTGTCACCGATTCTGTTCATAACTTTTATGGACAGAATTTCTAGGCGCAGCCAAGGTGTTGAGAGGATCCGTTTTGGTGACCTTAGAATCGCTTCTCTGTTTTTTGCAGATGATGTGGTCCTATTGGCTTCATCAGCTCGTGATCTACAGCTTTCGCTGGAGCGGTTTGCAGCTGAATGCGATGCGGCCGGGATGAGGATCAGTTCCTCCAAATCCGAGGCCATGGTCTTGAGCCGGAAAAGGGTAGCATGCCCTCTCCGGGTCGGGGAGGAGGTCCTGCCCCAAGTGGAGGAGTTTAAGTATCTCGGGATCTTGTTCACGAATGAGGGAAAACTGGGGCGTGAGATCGATAGGCGGATAGGTGCAGCGTCCACAGTGAAGCGGGCGCTGTACCGGTCTGTCGTGGTGAAGAGAGAGCTGAGTCAAAAGGCAAAGCTCTCAATTTACCGATCGATCTACGTTCCCACCCTCATCTATGGTCATGAGCTTTGGGTTATGACCGAAAGAACAAGATCTCGGATACAAGCGGCTGAAATGAGTTTTCTCCGCAGGGTGGCTGGACTCTCCCTTAGAGATAGGGTGAGAAGCTCAGTCATCCGGGAGGGACTCGGAGTAGAGCCGCTGCTTCTCCACATCGAGAGGAGCCAGTTGAGGTGGCTCGGGCATCTGGTTAGGATGCCTCCTGGACGCCTCCCTGGTGAGGTGTTCCGGGCACGTCCCACCGGG
This sequence comes from Garcialebias charrua, assembly GCA_038048925.1. Lineage (NCBI taxonomy): Eukaryota > Metazoa > Chordata > Actinopteri > Cyprinodontiformes > Rivulidae > Garcialebias > Garcialebias charrua. The sequence continues at coordinate 16,774 of JBBPBX010035623.1, forward strand.
AGGAGACCCAGAGGAAGACCCAGGACGCGCTGGAGGGACTATGTTTCTCGGCTGGCCTGGGAACGCCTTGGGATTCCCCCGGAGGAGCTGCTCCAAGTGGCTGGGGAGAGGGAAGTCTGGGCCTCCCTACTTAGGCTGCTACCCCCGCGACCCGACCCCGGATAAGCGGAAGAAGATGGATGGATGGATGGATGGAGATTAAGTTATTTATCTCGAGTGTAACCAGAGATGACACTTTCCATCCGACTTCGGCTAAATCCCAGGTACGTTTGTAAACAGCTTTACCTTTTGACGATGCGTCTGATAAAGATATTACCAGCCTCCCAGGTGCACAGAGTCCTTCCGGCCCTCGTACGTCTGAACTGGTCGTTTACTTCCAACGTCTCCTCGGATCCGCGTCAGCCGTCAGAAACATGTGGCAGCTTCTGGCCGACTTCAAGACGAGATGTTTCTCAAAGAAAGTTCATTAGGAACTTTGGAGCTTTTGCTCGGGGAACTGGATGGAGGCGTCCATCAGTTCTAGCTGACAAGTTAGTCTTTGGCTCTTGACCAAGCTTGACCAGCTGCAAGGCAGAGAGCTTTCAGGTCTCCGTCCATTCAAACTCTCTGTCCATTCAAAGACTGAAGCGTTTCCGCACAGTTAGAACTTAAAAGACAGGAACACAGAGAGGAGTTCACTTGCCTTATCAAACCCAAGGTTACAAACAGCAGCAGAGAGAAATGTTTAGGAAAAAGATAGATAAAGCTGGAGCCCAGCTCATGAGACTGTCTCTGAGTTTCTAAACAAAACCGTCCGGTCTCTGTGACCCGAAGGCTTCACCTTTAAACACAGCAGTGAACACAGTTTAACTCTTACAGAATGACACAGCTTAAAAGCACACATCATGAAAATGACAAAAGTTATTCTTTTGATCACATTAGAATAAAATCAAAGATAGAAATAGTCTCTTTTGGTGACTATATTTATCAGATTATAGCTAAATGAATGATTTTGTAGTAAATGTCTTGCTTTACTGAGAGGTCAGTAAAGGTCATCACTGGACAGTTCAAAAGTACACAGGTGTCTTAAAAGTGGACAAGGTCATGCCCACTACAATATACACAAATTCTTGTGATTTTTTTTTTTCATTCATATGTATTATTTTTATTGTCTAAAAAGCTAAGTCTGGTTCTCTCGACTAGTTCTTCCCTAAGATCCAGTCCCCCGGCACAAACTTCAGTGTCAGGAGGGCTGTGATCAGTCTTATATCGGGGAAACTAGACTGAGCTGAATACAGCAACTCGGACTGAGGAAGTCTTTCGGACGAAAGACGAAACGTTTCTTCATTTTTTTTGCTTTGTTTTGTTTTATTTTTTTAATGTCCAAAGGACCAGACTTAGCTTTTTTAGATTGTTCTACCTGGGTAATTGAGCATGCATCAGGGTTTATTATCAATCAGTGAAAAATTATGTATTTGATCCTGGTGATCGACATACACAACTTATTACGATGTTTTTCTTATTCATATTTACCGGTATTATTTCTATTATCATTTCCATTATGTTATCAATTATATTACCGGCCCCCTGCAGGAACGCGGACCTAACTACAGCCAACCGGAAACTCACGTCCTCAGCAAAACAAGCCCAAAAACGACATACCGCCTCCACAACAGTCCTCGAAACCGCCGCACCTCGTCCCAACAAGAGCAGCCCCGTGACTCAATGGCCGAAAGCAGACACCCAGCCACGACGCCCACCAGCCCCTCCACGGCAGCCACCACCCAGCAGCCACCGCCCACAGACCAGACGCCGCAGACGACCAAATCCTACGACCCAACAGCCAAACGCCGACACCCAGCCACCAGCCCACCATCTCCCCCAAGGCAGCCGCCACCCAACAGCCACCACCCACAGACCCGACACCCAGACAACCGGGCCCCGCAACTCCAGCAATCCGTAGAACCGACAACAGAAACCCGTCCCTCCCACAAGCAACGAAAGGTAAGACAATAATCTGTTACATTAGTTTGAAAATGAAATTGTTTGATAAATGTATGACTCCCACGAAGCAGAGTGCTCCTCTGAACGTCTGCACGCAGTAGCCATCTTGACTCATAAGTGCTTTATATATAAAGGTGAAATGTCTAATAGGAAACTTTGTGTTTGACAGAAAATATTTTACGTTGTATCAGTCCTTTAAAATATTTCTATCAACAATTATCAACATTTCACCAATTGACATTTTATTTTACTGTTGATAAATATAGCCACTCTTCCACCTTTTTTAATATTTTATTCATGTGATTGAAATCATACCCTTCAATATAAGCATTATTCATATTTTCATCATTTAGCCATGTTTCAGACAGTGCTATTATTGTAAAAGTTGTAAAAAAATTATGTAATCTGATATCTTGGATATATTTGCATTTATATTTCTACAATTTAAATGAACAATAGAGAGACCTCCATTTGTCATATTGATGTCATTGCACAGTCTTTTGATTATAATATTTACTATCCTTTGTACAATTGGGAAAATGTTTAATCCATCACCTCTTCATTGTATATTTTACTATTGGGAAAATGTTTAATCCACCACCTCTTCAACATTGTATATTTTAAATTCAGATTTAATGTACATCATGATTCAGTGTATTTGTTCATCAGATTGTTTATTTTTTCGATTTCATGTGTAAGATATTTCATGTTTATAATTAGTCATCTCCTAAAACCATGTAAATCTTTCCAAATCCTTTAACTATTCTATTATTTTAGCTTGTGATCCTTCCTGTACTTTAATCCAAAATTTTCCGTTTCTTATCCATGTGACTACTATTTTTGTCCATTTTTTAACAACCTTGTTTCACATGCAATAATGACATTTCTCTTTGTTATATGTTTATTAATGTAAACATTTATTCTTTTCAGTTTTTTTTTTTGCCTGTAGTCACTACACAAAAAAACTTTTGTTTCTACTTTTTACTAGTTAACTCCAGGATTCTATCAGTGAATAACTCTGTAATTGTGATTTTTTTCATTCCCATTTATCATTTCCATTATATTATCAATTAGAATACCGACCCCCAGCAGGAACACCGACCCAACAACAGCAAACCGGAAACCCACATTCCCAGCAGAACAGTCCCAAAAACGACAGACCGCTTGTACAACAGTCCCCGTCACCGCCGCACCTCGTCCCAGCAACAGCAGCCTCGTGGCTCAATGGCCTTCGGCCAACACCCAGCCACGAGGCCCACCAGCCCTTCCACGGCAGTCACTACCCAGCAGCCACCGCCCACAGACCAGACGACCAAATCCCGCAGCCCGACAGCCAAACGTCGACGCTCAGCCACCAGAACACCATCTCCCCCAAAGGAGCCGCCACACAGCAGCCACCACCCGCAGACCCGACACCCAGACAACCGGGCCCCGCCACTCCAGCAGTCAGTAGAGCCGACGACAGAAAACCGCCTCCCCCACAAGCAACAAAAGGTAAGACAATAATCTGTTAAGCCTGAAAATGAAATTATTTGATAAATTTATGACTTCCACGAAGCAAAGCACTCCTCGGAACGTCCGCATGCAACAGCCATCTTGAGCCATAAGGGCTTTATATAAGGTTAAATGTCTAATATGAAACTTTAAGTGTTTTACCGAAAATATTTGACGTTGGATCAATTCTTTAAAATATTTGTATAAAATAAACTGAATGAATTTTGTCAAATGCTTTTTTTGTTTGTTTTTTTAGGTCATACCAACACTGAACCAGATGCTTGACTGTGATGTCCTGCCTCCTACCTCTTCTCGGGAGACGGTTGACTGTGCTGTGGTAGCGTCCGTCCGTCCGTCCAAGACGGGTGATTTCCAAGATGCACAAACATCATCCACAGGTCAGTCTGTTGACTCCATTTCTTGCATGTGTTCAGAAAGCCTTCCACGCCTTTCACACGCTATTATTCCAGGGACAGTTGTGTCTGAGAATCGATCTGATTTTGTTACGTTAATGTCAGCTTGCATTGTAGCAGGTCTAAAACACAACATTTCTCCTATTTGTACCTGGAAGTCATCAGATTTTGATGAAGTGGCTGTGGAAAGTCGTAAGTTGGCAAACTATTCCAAAACTCAAAGATCGTACAGAGGCCCAACACAAAAGTTGTTTAAATTGATGGAACAGCAGAGTGTTTTTGGTCGAAAGTGGAAAGTGTTCAATGGAGACGTTGCTTATGGCACATTTGATTTGGACACGGAGAAGCAATTGTCTGAAGACTTAAACAGATACTTCTCACAATATGCAATGTGCATCCTCACTGTTGATGGTGCACCTACTCTAATTTTTCCACATGAAAAGTACTTTGTACTTGTGGATTGTGGAATACGCAATTCAGAAGGGTTGCCATCAAAATGCGGCACATCTGTTGTTGTGTTCAACACCTGCCCAATTGATTTAATGTGGCATCTTATGAACCTTAGAGATTCATTAGATGCCAGAAAGTATTCCATTTCTGGTCTTTCTATAGAACAGACTAACTTGGATGTCCAGGAATGTTCATCAGAAATTTCTGATGCACAAGCTACAGATGCCAATGCTTCAGCTAAAGTTCCTGATGGAAAGACAACAGGCCGTTTTGACTGTACTGCTTTGAAACATGACCGTGCTCAGGACGTTCTGTGTGCAGATCATGCAAAAGACAAAAAGCAGCAGGTACATAAGAACAGTTTGACTTTGGAAAACAAAGAAGTAAGTCAAGTGGACCTCGGTCTTTCTCCCATGTCTGTACCACAGACGTACACTGAAATGGAGGAATGTTCAGCAGGAATTGCTGAAACCCAGGTCACCGACCTTTGCCATCGTGTCGGTGCAAGTCATCATCTCTCATCACTCAGTGGATCATTTCATCAGGGCGATTATCGATTTAAATATGCCGGAACTCAGTGTGTAGCCATGAGTTTGCTTGCTTTAACAAAGCACACACTGAAAAGTGTCTTTTCTTGGGATGTGAATGTATTGGATAATGTCCTCGTTTTAGGTGATGAGCTTTATACAGGTTTGCGCAACGGCAATTTAGTTTGTGATCAACATGGGTATCTTTCTATTGAAGACTTGCCTAAACAACTGGACGTCGAAGAACAGATCATTCAGTATGTTTATGGGGACGTTGTTTCTGGCGAGGTTGACTTGGTGGAAGGAGAGTTGATTGATGCTAACGTGCTGACTTCTCTTGAGAACGGACTGAACAAGATGTGTACAAAGTATGAAACCTGCTTTCTAACCCTGAACAAGAATACTTGTGCTCTCGTCAGTCAAAGTGGTCGGTACGCTATCATTGATTCTCATTGTCGTAATGAAGACGGCATGATAGATGCAGATGGGAGCAGTGTTGTTTTGTACTTCAGTACTATTGATGAAGTCTTTAACTATGTTCAGAGGTTGGCCATTGAACTAACATCTGGTTCCAAGAAATTTGAGATCAGTGGAATTTATATTATTCCACCAAAGACAAACGTATCTGAACATTTAACTGCAGTTCAAGACGGCACTGATGTTTTTAATGAGAACTTTTCCAGTGTTAATATGCCTAGCAATTCTTGCGCAGTACAATTCCAAGAAAATGCATGCCAAAAGCCCCATCGATTATCCCATTTGAAAATATCTCAAAATGTCACGACAGACCAAAATACAAATATATCTGAGCATGAAACTCCTATTCCCAATACCAGTGTTTTTTTTGGTAATAACTTTTCCAGTGATGATATATCTGACAACTCATATCCAGACAAGGTACAAGAGAATGCAAACAAAAAGCCCCATCGATTATCCCAATTAAAAACATCACAAAATGTCAATACAGACGCAAATACAAATACATCTGAGCATGAAACTCCTATTCCAAATACCAGTGGTCTTTTTGGTAATAACTTTTCTAGTGGTGATATATCTGACAATTCATATCCAGAAGAGGTCCAAGAGAATGCAAGCAAAAAGCCCCATCAATTAATACAAAATATCCAGACGACTGATACTGATGATGACGATGGAATTGTTTTTGTTGGTAACATTCAAAGTAAAGTTTTGTATTTTCACCCTCTTTCTAAAGAACTTACACAGTCATTGTGCAAAAAGCTGAATTTAAAATCCGAAAAGACCAATTCAACAATTGGTCCAATTGGAGAACTAGGTGTGCCATGTTTGACAAAAAAGATAAAGGGAGATGGAAACTGCTTTTTTAGAGCAGTTAGTCAAAGTATTACCGGCACTGAAGAAAGACATTTAAAAGTTAGGAATGCTATTGTCAAACATTTAGAAAAAAATTCACATACATTTGAGAAATTTTTAAGAAGCGAATATTCTTCAGTGTCAGAATATCTAGCCAAATCAAGGATGCGGTCTGTTGGCAGTTGGGCAACTGAAGTAGAAATTCAAGCTACAGCTGATTATTTGGGCATTAACATATTTACATACTGTGCTGACAAATGGCTTGAATATGGTACTCAAAGTACTTCATCAAATCCGTGCATTTATTTACAAAATATAGGTGAAAATCATTATGAAACAGTTGTTTGTGTTAAGCAACCTAATCAGCAAGCATGCTATGGGTATTGCATGACCAAAGATGTGTCGGTGACTTGTAAAACTCGACAAACTTCTACCAAACGGAAAACAAAGACAAACGTATCTGGACATTTAACTGCAGTTCAACACAACACTGATGTTTTTTATGACAACCTTTGCAGTGCTGATATGCCTGGCAATTCTTGCACAGAAAAGGTCCAAGAAAATGCAAACAAAAAACCTATTCCATTATCCCAATTGCAAACATCACAAAATGTCAAGACAGATGCAAATACAAACATATTTGAGCATGAAACTCCTATTCCAGATACCAGTGGTCTTTTTGGTAATGACTTTTCCAATGGTGATATATCTGACAATTCATATCCAAAAGACGTCCAAGAGAATGCAAGCAAAAAGCCCCATCAATTAATACAAAATATCCAGATGTCTGATACTGATGATGACGATGTAATTGTTTTTGTCAGTAACAATCAAAGTAAAGTTTTGTATTTTAACCCCCTTTCTGAAGAAGTTGCACAGTTGTTGTGCAAAAAGCTGAAATTACAGTTTGAAAAGACCAATTCAACATCTGGTCCAATTGGGGAACTACGTGTACTAGGTGTGCCATGTTTGACAGAAAAGATAGAGGAAGATGGAAACTGCTTTTTTAGAGCAGTTTGTCAAAGTATTACTGGCACTCAAGAAAGACATCTAAAAGTTCGGAATGCTATTGTCAAACATTTAAAAGAAAATTCACACACATTTGAGAACTTTTTAAGAAGAAGCGAATATTCTTCAGTGTCAGAATATCTAGCCAAATCAAGGATGGGGTATGTTGGCAGTTGGGCAACTAAAGTAGAAATTAAAGCTACAGCTGATTATTTGGGCATTAACATATTTACATACTGTGCCGACAAATGGCTTGAATATGGTACTCAGAGTACTTCATCAAATCCATGCATTTATTTACAAAATATTAATGAAAATCATTATGAAACAGTTGTTTGTGTTAAGCAACCTAATCAACAAGCATGCTATGGGTATTGCATGACCAAAGATGTATCAGTGACTTGTAAAACTCGACAAACTTCTACCAAACAGAAGATTGCGTCTGTCCAGACTGTTAAAGATAAAGACATTTTTGTAGAAAATGAGGATAGTGTTAAAGCTATTAATAAGAATGATGAAACTACTTTCTTATTTACTCCTCTGTCTCCAAAAGTTGGTAAACCTCTTTGTAACAGATTGAAAATAGATTTAATCAAACACATTTTTCCAGAACCCATATGTGGATCTTTAGGACCTGTCTGTAAAACAGAAAATATAAAACAGGATGATAATAGTTTCTTCAGGGCTGTAGTTCATGTACTTAGTGGTTCCCAAGATGCTCACCGTAAAATTAGGCTTGCTACTGTTTCATATATGATAAAAAATGCAGCAGAGTATGAGAAATTTATGGACAAAGAATTTGCTTCTGTATCTGATTATATTGATAAATCACAGATGAATTATGTGAATCACTGTGCAACAGAAATTGAGTTTCAATCTACAGCCGATATGTTGGAAGTCGACATATATGTATTTAATGGCATACAATGGATCAAATATCGTTCCAAAAACAGTCAGTTTACCAATGAAGCAATATATTTACAAAACTCAAAAAATCATTTTCAAACAGTTATTTGTACAAAACAAGGTGATAAAGACACTTGCTTTGAAATTTGTAATAATAGTACTTTGTCAAACACACAATATATGTGTACAAGAACTGGACATGTGCAGAAAAATGCTAAACACATTGATAGAAATAATAAAAAAAACAACAAAATTTCCAAGTATTTAAAACAAAAAAAGAATCTGACAAAAATCATGAAATATAAAACTGATATGAAATTTAACAAATCCAAAAAATCTAAACAAAAAATCACATATAAAACCAATGTGGCATATAAGGAAAAGAAAAAAGAAAAAAGCATTATTAAATATAAACAAAATGAGTTCTATAGAAACAAATAAAAACAAACGAGCATTAATAAATATAAACAAATGAATCTATCGAAACAAATTGAAACAAACGGGCATTATTAAATACAAACAAAATGAGTTCTATCGAAACAAATTGAAGCAAACGGGCATTATTAAATACAAACAAAATGAGTTCTATCGAAACAAATTGAAGCAAACGAGCATTACTAAATATAAACAAAATGAATTCCATCGAAACAAATTAAAGCAAACGAGCATTACTAAATATAAACAAAATGAATTGCATCGAAACAAATTGAAGCAAACGGGCATTATTAAATATAAACAGAATGCGTTCTATCGAAACAAATTGAAGCAAATGAGCATTATGAAATATAAACAAAATGAACGTCATCGAAAGAAAATTAAAGATTTCAGTCGAAAGCAATACCTTGATCTTGAACATAAAAAGCACATAATATCAAGTGTAAAGTTAAAGAGACAGGAAATTAAAGTAATGTCACAGAAGTTGGATTTTATTATTGATCAATTTCAGGAAAAGGTAAAAGAGGGACCTGATTTTGTGTGTTGCGTCTGCTTTCGTTTGTTGTTTAAACATCAAGTTTTGAATTGCAGAAGAGATAATTATAAGAAAACCAACGAAATGTCAATAATTGCAAATGAATGTATAAGTGAAGATTATGTGCACAAATGCAATAATGGTTGTTTGTCACCTTGCACCTTATTGAATTCTTCCAGAGGTAAACTGTATATTTGTCACACCTGTCATTCTAAAATTAGTAAAGGTCAGTTTCCCCCAGAAAGTTCTCTAAATAAATTGACAGTCCATCCAATCCCACCTCAATTGTCATGTCTAAATAGTTTAGAACAACACTTAATAGCCTTACACATACCATTCATGAAAATGTTAGCTTTGCCAAAAGGTGGCCAAAATGGAGTGCATGGTCCTGTCACTTGTGTGCCTGCAAATATTGTTGAAACCTGTCATTTGTTACCCCGTAGTAATATGGAAGGTTCTTTACTGCCTGTGAAATTAAAGTATAAATTGACTTTTAAAGGCCATTATGAATATCTGTTTGTTAATACAATGCACATCCAGGAAGCTCTTAAGTATTTGAAACATGCAAACGTACATTATAAAGATATAGAGTTCAATGAAGCCTGGATTAATGAGTTTTCTCAGGAGGTAGACAATCCTGTCTTGGAAAAGGCAGAGGTTCAGGACTTGTGCACTCCTGAAGGCGATGATGAACTGTTACATGATAGGCAGCAACATTGTATGTTTCAGGACACATGTCTTATGCCAGTAGATATTGGACAGGAAGCATTAGATCAATATTTGGATCATATACTAAATGTAGCTCCTTGTGAACAGAATAACCCCATCAAATTGTTGTCTGACCTTACAAATGAAGCAAAATGTTTCCCTGCATTGTTTCCTTCAGGTTGCAATACATATCATGAAAACCGACAGTATCGTTTAACTTTGAACCGTTACTTTAATAATAGGCTTTTACATGCTGATGGTAGATTTGCACATAATGTTGAATACATTTTTTTTGCTCAATACATATCAGAACTGCAACAGGTTATATCTAATGTATCGATTGCTTTGCGTAAAGGCAAACGTTTTCCAACTCCAAATTTGGGTGACTTATTGAAGGATGAAAATGAATTTAAAAAGTTACTTCAGTTTGATGATGGTTATCGTTTCCTTAAACCTATTCGAGGTACACCAGCCTTCTGGCAATCAGCCCAACGTGACATCCTAGCTTGTGTTCGACAATTGGGAAAACCAACATGGTTTGCATCATTTTCATCTGCAGATATGAGGTGGACTAATCTGCTTTATAGTATTTTGAAACAGGAAGGTCGAACACAGACATTGGAACAGTTACAATGGGCTGATAAGTGTCATCTGCTGCGTCGAAATCCTGTCACGGCCGCCAGGATGTTTGATTTTCGATGGCATGTCTTTTTAAATGAAGTTCTAAAGTCTCCTTCGAATCCCATTGGCAAAATAACTGACTATTTTCATCGTGTTGAATTTCAGCAACGTGGCTCTCCCCACATTCATTGCCTTTTTTGGATTTCTGGGGCTCCAATCTTGGATAAAAACACAGATGAAGAGGTTGTTTCATTCATAGATAAACATGTCACATGTCAACATCCATCTCAAGAAAATTCATTGTTTGAAGTGGTTACATCTGTTCAACAGCATTCAAAACGACATTCCAAAACTTGTAAAAAGAAAAACACAGTATGTCGTTTTAACTTTCCCCGACCTGCATCTTGCAGAACATTTATCTGTCGTGGGGAAAAGTATCAGGAAACACTGAAGACATGTACATGTGAATTGGATAAAACAAATGCCACTTGTACCTGTTCAAATAAAGACAAGATGAATAAGGACAAAATGAAAAGTGAATTGGCAAATGACATTGTAAGCAAAATTAAAAAAGCTATTGCAGATGAAAATTGTTCATATAGTTCTGCTGAAGAATTGTTTACAAGTTTGGATGTAAGTCAAGAAATCTTTGAAATTGCATATAAACGAATTAGTCGACATACACATGTAGTTTTAAAAAGAGAAATTAATGAAATTTGGATAAATCAGTATAGCAGACCTCTGTTAAAGGCTTGGAATGCTAATATTGATATTCAATATTGTGTGGATGCATATGCAGTTTGCGTCTATGTAATTTCTTACATGTCAAAAAGTGAAAGAGAAATTGGTCTTCTGCTTGGAAATGCCCAGAGAGAAGCATCCAGAGATGGCAATGTGAGCGCTAAAGAAGCATTGAAGAAACTTGGTAGTGTGTATCTACATAATCGGGATGTTTGTGCACAGGAAGCTGTGTATAGACTGACCAATATGCATTTAAAAGAGTGTTCCAGGAAGGTTGTTTTTATTCCAACTGGCGACAACATTGTTAAAATGAGTCTACCCATTTCTGTTTTGAAGCAGAAGGCATCTTCAAATGAACTAAATTCAGAAGATGTATGGATGACTGGTCTAGTTGAGCGGTATAAGAACCGTCCAAACGATGTTGTGTTTAACGATATGTGCCTGGCCAAATTTGCATCCGAATATCGTGTTTTGGCAAGGAATGAGAAAAACAAACTAGCAATAAAACTGATTAACGATTTTGGTTCTATTGCTAAAAGAAGTCGAACACAGCCAGCAGTTATTCGTTATGCACGTTTCTCTGAAACCAAAGAACCAGAAAAATTTTATCAAAGCATAATGCAATTATTTCTGCCATATCGAGTTGATGATGAACTAAAGCCTTCCAATCTGAAACCAAAGAACCAGAAAAATTTTATCAAAGCATAATGCAATTATTTCTGCCATATCGAGTTGATGATGAACTAAAGCCTTCCAACTATGAGACATTTGAGGACTTTTATAAAACTGGTCTAATTAAATTCAAAGATGGCACATTTCATTCAGTGAAATCAGTTGTAGATGCTAACAGAGGTGCATTTGAAATAGAGTCTGATAAGTTGGAGGCTTCAGATCATATAGTTGGTGATGTTCTGCTTGAAGATGCATGGTGTCAGTTGTGTCCAGAAGTTGAGATGGAACGGTTGGAGTGTGCAGAACAGATGAAAGAAATCAAAGCAACATTCAATGATGAACCACAACATATCCCAGATTTAACTTTGGGTTCCAAAGCAAATGTTTTGGAGAAAACAAACAACATGAGTAGAAGTGAAGGGTTAGCATTAATTAGATCTTTGAATGAAAAGCAATTATCTGTTTTTTATCAAATCAGGCAGTGGTGCCTAGACAAGGTAAATGGAAGAAATCCTGAATCGTTGCATGTTTTTATTACTGGTGGTGCAGGCACAGGTAAAAGTCACTTGATCAAGGCAATTGAATATGAATCCAAAAGAATATTGTCACCAATGTGTCGGCATCCTGACAACACATGTGTTTTACTGACTGCTCCCACTGGTATTGCTGCATACCAGTTGAAAGCATCAACAATTCACACCACCTTTTCCATTGGAAAAGATGTACGCTTACCCTACACACCTTTGGGAGAAGAAAAACTCAATTCGTTACGTCTAAAATATGAAGACCTTCAGATTCTTATCATAGATGAAATATCAATGGTAGATCATAATCTCTTATCATACATCCACGGTAGATTACGTCAGATAAAACACACGGGTAACTTTTCTCCATTTGGAAATATTACAGTAATTGCAGTAGGCGATTTTTTCCAATTACCTCCTGTCAAAGGTAAAGCACTGTATTCAGATGGAGTTGCTAGCCCCTTGTGGTCAGATTTATTTAAACTTTTTGAATTAACAGAAATAGTCAGACAAAAAGATGTTGTTTTTGCCCAACTGTTAAATCGGATAAGGACTCGTTCCAAAGGGACTGCTATGCTACCTGGTGATATACAGGTTTTAAAAAGTTGCGAAACTGGTGAGGTGAGCTCAGCCTTGCATATATTTGCAACGAATCGACAAGTAAATGAGCACAACATGAATCATTTGTTTGAAATGTGCCCAGACTACGTAAGAATTGCGGCACAAGATTATGTAAATGATAAGAAAACAGGCAAATTAAGATCATTAGAAGGGAGTCACGTTAAAGCGTCAAATAGGCTCTGTGCACAAGTGCCGTAAATCACTTGCGCATTGACAGGAAGCCGGCTTCCCAGCTTCCGGTCTAAGCCCCGTTCTCTGTTTACAAGAGCTGCCCAAGACACAAGTATCAGCTATGTTCATCGTATCGTTGATGTCTGGTCCCCTGCTCCGACAAGCAAACGTAATAAGGGATTTAAATTGCATATCTCAAGTTTCCTGCACAACTATGAGGGTAAGTAACGTTAGTTTGATCGCGTTGTGTTGTTGCTACCTGTTAGCGGCTAACGTTAGCCTATTAGCAACGCGATCTTTTTTTTGTGTACTCACGTTATAGAAACAGCTTTTCCACACTTAAACAAAACGGCTCATATTTTGTGATCCTTCTACAAACATGCTGCTCTTCTCAGTTTCATGCAAAAATCAGGAGACAGCTGTGAAGCTGTTGTCAGGACTCTGTCAGGTCCATGAAGAAAGCTGAAAAACCTCACCGTAGGGTGAAGCTAGGATTGTTCAGATGACAGTTTTAAGATTGCTGGTTCAGTAACCCCACGTTCCTGTTGTTAATGGGGATTTAGCTAAGATGGTAATTAAATGTCAGTGTGAGTCAATCTAGTACATTCAGCTACATGTTTACATTCTTGGTCTAATTATTTTGACCTCGTGTGTTTTTATGCAGCTCTCAGAAACTAAAGTCTTCACTCCCAGACTGCTCCTCCTGTTAGCACCCTAGGAAGCAACACCTCCATTGGTCGACTGCAAGGTTTGGGAGCACCTGTACCTCCACCATCCTCCTCCAGCTGTGACATGAAGGCTTCTGAATAACACCACCTCTCTGTCGTCACAGTTCAGCCGTAAGTTCATCAGTATCTGTGCAGTCTTGTTTGAATGTATGTGCGTGATATAGATTTAATTATTGTGTGTGTGTTTGCAGGTGACTTTGGCCTGCAGCCAGAGCCTTGTGCTGAGCCAGCTGGTTCAGAGACACTCCGGCCCCTCCTTGCCTCTGGCACGTCCATCTCAACAAGCAGCTCTTCTTCAGCGTCGTCTGCGCCCCAACACATCAGCACAGGCTGCTGCTAAATACCTTATCAGTCAAAGCAATTACAAGATTTTTTTTGTAAAATTTTCAGCCCTCATTAATCTGTTTACCTACTTCGTAGCAGATTCCATAAATCAATAAAAGCTTTATTTTAAAGGTTTTTAGCATATGATTTCTTACCTGCAAAATCTTGACCTTCTATTTCACAATTAAAGTGTTCAAATATTGAAATACAGAGGATATTGTGTTGTTGTTACTGTGGCTATAAAACAAGACTAACAATAATTAAAAAAAAATCCAATTGAATGGATAATATATCTGTAATTTTCATTTAAGGTATTTGATTAATATGTTTGTTTAACTTTACCCTGTTTTTGACACTATCAAATAAACAAGGTTTTTCAAAGTTGGACCTCTCAAAAAACTTTATTTTTATTTTACATAGGTACAATAACAAAATTAATTTAAAAGATATCCACATACCAAAATACAGTGGTCAATAAAATGTTTAGGTACTGCACTTACAAAAATGTGACATTTATTTTTATTTACCTCCAAAGAAAACAGTACAACATGTTTCCATCAAGAATATCTACTTACAAATGTAAGACAATGTCAATATAAGTAAATGACAGCATTTTGTTTTTCTTCAAGACTGTGCCATCAGCTTTTCTGTCAAACTTCATATCTCCATTTCCTGACCAAAGAGAAGACTTTTTACTCTGGAGGAGCAGGGATGAAGGTGTTTGACACCGTAGTTCTGTACAGTCCAGGATAACTTGTGTGTCACTGTAGCGGCCATCAAAATCTTGTGCTGCAGCTCGGGGGCGGCTGCTGGTTATGGTGGGAGTTGATGAGGACCAGACTCTGTGTGGAAGCGGAGGAAGGTGGTTCTCCTCCTCCAACACCAGGCTTCTGCAGCAAAGAGGCGAGATAGCTTGTGCAGCACAGCCTGCAGAACCTAGATTAGTGTGTACAGTATTTACATGTCAGTACACTAACACACAGTGAACTA
>JBBPBX010035624.1:0-23553 GCA_038048925.1 Garcialebias charrua
CAAGGTCTACGTTTCGGAAACAACGCCTTAACTGTCCTATCTAAGAACTGAGTACAGTACATCTTTTAAACCCGACTCCATACAAGAACTGAAATCCACTGGCTCAAAGAAAAACATTACACAATGTTTGGCATCATATTATCAGATGAGATTGACACTTGATTGGCAAACTATGATATATTTTGGCCATGAAAGCGTTTATTTTACCGTTTAAATATGGAGAAGTATTAAGATACACTGAAGGAAAAGTTTTACTCTTGAGTTATCTTTTTGAAGCTATGAGAAGCATTCAAGTTGGAACTGTGTTTTAACTCTTTCCATTTTTTTTGTTTGTTTGCTTTTTTACATCTGACAGGGACGAATGGAGATTCATGGTTTTTCTGTGGGGTGGAGGTCTGGATCAGAACCTGAGGGTCAGATTACGGTAACCTCAGAATATTTTCACTCACTGCAAAGTATTTGATGACGTGGCATGCCTAGGGTCAGAGTCGATGGAGCTGCGTACGAGGTACGGTGAAGCAGCAAAAAACAGCAGACTATGAGAAGTTCTGTTTGTGTAACTCTGATCCGTCAGTGCCTGTAAGGACTGTCCAACCTCTCGGAGATGATGTGGATCATTCCAGAGGGTCCCCTGGGTGTGAATAAATAAAATGAAGTGGGAGAAGTAATTTGGAAGAATGTAATGTCAAAATTAGGTTTTTTGACCACTGACGATTTGAATCTGTCCATGAACCCCAGCCTCTCCACAGGAAGCTTTGAACATTTAAGTTTAGAGTCATGCACGAAAAGAGATCCAGTTGAGAAAAAATATTGAGTTATTTGTGTTTTTGTTTGTTTCTTGAAAGAAACTGGGGGGGTGATTATCGTATGTTATAAAATTACTGTATATTATGAACCGAGATTTTGTTATCAACTGGGATTAAGTTTATTCAACTAAGGAATATTTGTTCAGATTTGTATGTTAGTGTAATTCACCGTAGGATAACTGATCAACATGAGTTTGGAGTGGAATGGACAATTAAGACCTCCATAGAGTGGAGCTGGACAAACCCCAAATGAGAAATGGGAAAAAAGGACATCTGGACAAATGTCTCTTCCACAGGACAATAAGGTATCATTCAATGACTCACAATGACAGGTTGAAAGTGAAAAGGAGAGGAAAGGAGAGGACTGATCTGAGAACGACGATCGCCAGTCGTCGCTCAATCTGACATCATCATCATAATAAAATGAATAAAGAAATCATGGATGAAATGGATGGACATGGAGACCCATTGAGCAATGCATCCTTGTTGCACTTTCAGGGATGGAGAGTGAAAATTTTGAGGGGAGTACAGTGTTTTTCATGATGTTTTTGCTTTAAAATTAATATTAATGTTGTTTTGTTTTACTGGTTTACAATAACCTGGAAGTTTTGATCTTATTTTCTAAAACAGCTAAAAGAAAGAGAGAAAACTAAGAGACTTTAAAAAAAATACAACTAAACCTTGTTTTAAACACAAGAGTGTGAACAAATTTGGGAACAGTGTGTAATTAACAGAGATAATGAAAATATTTCTATAAATATAAATGATTCCTTGGGAAGTTTCAAAAATCAATCCAAAGGAAAAAACTGATTAGCTAACAAAAAAATTCTAAGTAAATTGCTAACTAAAAGCTAACAGTAAGATATCAATAAGAGGAGAGAACCAATTTGGAATAAATGAAATGCTGTCATAAAAAAATAAAATGACGTTTTAATGAATGAAAAGCAAGTGAACGGGCAGCTGAGGCTGAGTGATTCAATCATCCTACAATGCAGGAGTTGGGGGTTCGATTCATGCAGAAGTGTCCCATGGCAAGACACTTAATCCCTCGTTGCCTTTGATGTGCGTCTCATCGGTGTGTGAATGTGATAAAACATTGATTATAAAGTCGAATGCTGTATGAATGGGTGAATGGGGGACGGCTTGCATTATGGAAGCTTTGAGTTTCTTGATAAGATAAAAAGGCTATAATGGAGCTTATTTATATAGCGCTTTCCAGCCCCCTATGAGGGGCCCCAAAGCGCTTTACAATACCAACCATCCACCCATTCATACACACATTCATACACCGGTAGTGGCAGACTGCAATGCAAGGCGCCATCCAGTCCTACCGGGAGCAACTCGGGGTTAAGTGTCTTGCCCAGGGACACAACGACACATGGTGTGGGGAACCGGGATTCGAACCTCCAACCTTCCGATCGGGGGACGACTGCCATTACCACTACGCCACAGCCGCCCCTTGTTCCAAGAGAACACATTTTTTTCTGAAAGTATCTAAAATGAAAGGTTGAAATAAGTACAGAATAAATGTGAAACCAACTGAAAAAGGCTCAAATTAGCATAAAAGCAGCTAAATGGTAGCTGAAATAGCAGAGAAAGCTGAAAATTACAGAAATAAACTGATAGGAGCTGAATAAATGGGCTAAATTCATTTCAATTGACAGGGAAAAAAGTTAAAATTAATTAATGAATTAATTTAAAAAAAAAATCCTAGTAAACTGAAGTTGCAAGTACCAGTACAAAGGACTGGTAATTTAAGGGAATCATGAAGGGGTTCCACTTCCAGCACACCAGTACAAGGGACAAGCAGTTTTAGAGGTACCACATAAGGGTATCAATATTGTGTTCAGAGGAACAGTTGGGGAACTTCAGTAAAATTACTAGGATGGGTAATAATCAGTCTATAATAACTAGCTCCTTCTGCTTTACTGAGCCACAATTCCGAAGGGAGAGGTCATCGCTCAAGTGCTTTTGAAAACAAATATTCAGATTCACCATTGGTTGTACAATGTCCTACAGTACTTGTGAAAATGGGCGATGTTCCACTTCAGTGTCTTTTGGACACTGGGTCCATGGTAACAACAGTTACACAGAGTTTCTTCAACCAACATTGTCAGGGCCCTTTGCAGGCCTGCTCTTGGCTTGAGCTTCATGCAACCAATGGGCTTAGCATACCTTATGTTGGCTATTTTGAAACTGATGTAGAGATGTTGGTCAAGGTGGTACCCAGACGTGGTGTTCTGGTTGTGAAGGACCCCCTAGAACATTCATCTCAGTCTACAGTACGAGGTGTATTGGGTATGAATGTCATTAAAGAATGGTATAATGAGCTCTTTAAACAACATGGTACTGCTTTGTTTGAGTTACCCACAATCAATCAGGCTGCATTTTCATGGCGCATGGCTTTTCAGCATTGCCAAAGAGTTCCAGTACAAATGGTCTGCCCTAAAATGGGTGTGGTTCGGTTAAGGGGTCGCAGGCCAGTCAGTGTGCATGCTGGCACTATAAGGGTTATTGCGGCTACCTGTTCTAGAGCGGAGTTTGGTCCCATGGAATCTGGGCTCTTTGAACCTCTTAGCTAGGAGTGGGCCATATCGTCTCGTTTATGATAATACCGGTGGATTTTTTGACACCGGTGAAAAAAATTATATTGCGGCATCCTATGATGACGTCATTTGACTACGTCTAACCTGCGCAGCACTGAGCCATGTGAAGCATTGCGGGCGCGAGCAAGCATGGAAGACCACAAGAGTGTCGCGGAACTACCTCCCGATTTAATTCCTAAAAAAGGAGCAACTTCTGTTGTTTGGAATTACTTCGGTTATAAAAAAGAAGATGTGAATCAGACGACCATATTCTGCAAGTCATGCAAGCACGTTGTTTCGGGTAAGGGAGGAAACACGTCGAATTTGTTTAGCCATTTAAAGCACAAACATCCTGCGCACTACGAAAACTGTATGCAGTTGAGAGAAACTTCGGAAGTGGCAAAGATCAGCACTAAAACCAGCTACAGTAAATAAGCTAGTTTTCCTGACAAAGAATCTCAAACTCAGTTGTGAATGCAAAAGAGTTTACAGTCAAAGCTAAATAAAAACTATCATCACAAAAATCAACACAAAAACACAGCAAGAAAGCAAAAAGGTGCTGCATGAAGGGAGTGTTGCAATATGTTTAAGTTAAGTTTTTATAATGTTGTTCATTTGAACATGTTTGCACCTGAGAGTGGATGTTAATCATTTTTTCAAGATATTTCTATGACTGTTAAATCTTGTTGAATTACAACACACCTTATGTGATAATCCTTAGTTTTGCAACCATCCCTAATTTATTTTAAGAAGCTTTTTGCACAAATAGCATGACCAATGTAAGTAATGCTAATAACTGAAACAGTTCTTCTTAATTCTAAAGAAAATGTGCTTTTTGTTTTACTATCTCTCTTAACTGCACATTCTTCCTGTTTAAAAGATGTGGACAAAACTATTTCTTCAAAGATATTGTTCTACAAACAGATCAAGAATTGTTAACATACTTGAAGTTTACAAAAAAATTATGTTAAGGTATTCTTTTTGCACTTGGTAGCTGAATCAAACTGTCAGCCAATTTTTTTATATATATTTGTTTATTTTGCTTGTTAACTATGAATATTTTTTTTGTATTCTGGTGACTGTTTATGAAAAGTCATTTTGAAATTACACATTTGTTTGGTTGATTCAATAAAAGGAGAAAATGTGAAATATTGTCTGTGATATCGTTATCGGGGTGTTTCAAAAAATATATTGTGATATCATTTTTTGGCAATATCGCCCACCCCTACTCTTAGCACTAAAGGTTGACTTCCAGCAGGGGTGTTTGTGTCACCAGCAGTAGTGACGGTGGTTAAGGGGATTACCCACATCCCTATTGTTAATGTAAGTGATGTGGATGTGCTTCTTCACCCACGTACTCCAATAGGGACTTTAGGCCCTACTAACATTGTCAGCCTCCCAGAAGGTGTGACAGAGGTGGTTGACTCAGTGCAGGCTTCCATTTCTTCTCAGTTCAGCTCTGTCGCACCCTTGTCAGATCCTCTATCAGGGTTGGATTTGTCAGCTTTGAATTATTCGTAAAAATATTGTCTATTATTGTTGCGCTATGAGTTGTGATTCTTGTAGGCTTAGAAATTAATGGATAAAGATTTAAAGATTGCATTGAATTTATAAATGTATTAATACTGTTTGATTCTGTCTTATTTGCCAAATCGACATTAAAGTCACCACATAAAAAAAATTGTTTTATTATAGTTCTTATTTAATAGTTCAACAATTTTATCTGAAAATAAATCAATATTTAAACTAGGTGGTCGGTACACACAACTTATATTTCTTTCGTTCTTATTTAATATTTCAATTGTTATCATTTCAATTATGTTTTCCTCAATTATTGTCATTTCGTTGCTTAGTTTACAGTTTATTGTTTTATGTACAAACAACGCTACACCACCACCTCTTGTGTGATTTCTGTTCATCGTATATAGTTCATAATAATTGATGTGGAAAATATCGGTGTTATCATTGTTTAGCCATGTTTCTGATAAAGCTATTATCGAGAATGTTCTGTTTAATTGTATTAAATAATCGGTTATCTTAGAAAAATTAGTATTGATACTCATACAGTTGAAATGAATTAGTGACAAACAAATTTTTGATTGAGTGATATCATGAAATTGCTTTTCATTGTAATAATCGCATTCCTCTATTGTAGGAAAGAATCCCGGATCAATCAAATCATCAAAGTTATAGACTTTAGTGTTTTCTGTCATAGTCATAAACTTCCGTTTAATAGACTATTGAATAGAACTTTGTGCCAATATAACCAGATGACTTGAATTTATCATCTTCTAGATTTATTAGAATTTTTCCAGATCCTTCATTTCATGTATGAGTTTTGGCTGTGAACTATCTTGAACCTTTATCCAAACATATTACACCGAACAAGAGAAAGTTAGATCTTTGTTAAATAAATATGTGGATGTTTTCTCTGCTCACGAGGGCAATTTGGGTTGCACAGATCTGATAGCCCATGAAATACCATTGCTAGATGATGCACCAGTGCGTCAGAGGTTTAGGAGTATTCCTCCCTCAGAGTATGAGGCTGTGAAGGCCTACATTTGGCAGCTGTTAGATAATCAAGTGATTAGTGAGAGTAGTAGAATGGGAATGTTCTAACAAGTGAGGAGAGTGTGATGGGAAGATGGAAGGATTACTTTGAGGAGCTAATGAATGAAGAGAATGAAAAAGAAAGAAGAGTGGAGGTCATAGAAACTGAGGACCAGGAAGTGGGAAAGATTAGTGAGGGTGAAGTCCGGAAAGCTTTGAAAAGAATGAAGAAGGGGAAGGCAGTAGGACCTGATGACATACCAGTGGAGGTTTGGAAATGTCTTGGAGAGATGGCAGTGAGGTTTTTGACTCAAATATTTAATGGAATATTTGAGGGTGAGAAAATGCCTGAAGAATGGAGAAGAAGTGTGCTGGTTCCCATTTTTAAGAACAAGGGTGATGTACAGAGTTGTAGCAACTACAGGGGAATTAAGTTGATGAGCCACACAATGAAGATCTGGGAGAGAGTTGTGGAAGCAAGACTTAGACAAGAGGTGACTATCTGTGAGCAGCAGTATGGTTTCATGCCAAGAAAGAGCACCACAGATGCCATCTTTGCTTTGAGGATGTTGATAGAGAAGTACAGAGAGGGTCAGAAAGAACTCCATTGTGTGTTTGTGGATTTAGAAAAAGCATATGACAGGGTGCCAAGAGAGGAGGTGTGGTATTGCATGAGGAAATCTGGAGTGGCAGAAAAGTATGTTAGACTGGTACAGGACATGTATGAAGACAGCAGGACAGTGGTGAGATGTGCTGTAGGAGTGACAGATAGCTTCAAGGTGGAGGTGGGAGTGCATCAAGGATCGGCTCTGAGCCCCTTCTTGTTTGCTCTGGTGATGGACCGACTAACAGATGAGGTCAGGCAGGAATCCCCATGGACTATGATGTTTGCAGATGACATTGTGATATGTGGTGAGAACAGGGAACAGGTGGAAGAGAACTTGGAGAGGTGGAGGTATGCACTTGAAAGAAGAGGAATGAAAGTCAGCCGTAGTAAGACAGAGTACATGTGTGTGAATGAGAGGGAGGCCAGTGGAACAGTGAGGCTACAAGGAGCAGAGGTCACAAAGGTGCAGGACTTCAAGTACTTGGGGTCCACTGTCCAGGAAAATGGGGAATGTGGTAAAGAAGTGAAAAAGAGAGTCCAGGCAGGATGGAGCGGATGGAGAAAAGTTTCAGGAGTGATTTGTGACAAAAAGGTGTCAGCAAAGGTCAAAGGAAAAGTTTACAAGACAGTGGTGAGACCAGCTATGTTGTATGGTCTGGAGACAGTGTCATTGACAAAAAGACAGGAGAAAGAACTGGAAGTAGCAGAAATGAAGATGCTGAGGTTCTCCTTAGGAGTGACAAGGATGGATAAGATCAGGAATGAGATCATCAGAGGTACAGCACATGTTGAACAACTGGGAGATAAAGTTAGGGAGGCCAGACTGAGATGGTTTGGACATGTCCAGAGGAGGGACAGTGGGTATATTGGTAGAAGGATGTTAGAAATGCAGCTGCCAGGAAAAAGACACAGAGGGAGACCAAAGAGGAGATATATGGATACAGTTAGAGAGGAGGACATGAAGGTAGTTGGAGTGAGGACAGAGGATGCAGCGGACAGAGTGAGGTGGAAGAGGATGACTCGCTGTGGTGACCCCTAAAAAGGGAAAAGCCGAAAGAAGAAGAAGAAGAAGAAGAAGTGAGAGTAGTAGCCCCTACGCCTCTCCAATTGTAATTGTCAAAAAGAAGGACGGGAGTATTCACCTGTGTATTGATTATAGACAACTCAACAGTAAGACCCGCCGTGACGCCTTCCCCCTACCCAGAATCGAAGAGTCCTTGGATGCTCTGTCTGGAGCTGTGTGGTTTTCCACTCTCGACCTTGCAAGTGGCTATAATCAAGTGCCAGTGGCTGAACCTGATAGGATGAAGTAGGGCTGGGCGATATGGAAAAAATCACATATCACGATATGGACTTTTTTAGATCACGATAACGATATATATCACGATATATACAACACGATGTGTGTGTGTGTACAGGAAAAATTTTGGACCAAAGTTTTTTTATTTTATTATTTTACTACAGATAGTTACAATAGACCTTTTACCAGTTGACGTCATCGCGCATGCGCACTCGTATTTTTCCAGAATTTTCCGGAAGTCGGGGGTAATAATACTACTCTGGTCGCGGTGGTGATCCTAGCTCCGTACGGTGGTGATCCGTGGATGGTGGTGATCCAAGCTCCGTGGATTACGTTCCTACATTACATCTTGGATATGGGAAACAGACAAAACAGAACAACCTCCCGCAGCAGAATGCTACTGGACAGTTGCTAAGCTAGCAGCTAGCTAGGTCTACTACGAGACCTCGCTGTTCCTCAGTCCACTGCCTGTGTTGAAGTTTCAACCTGTTTCAACCTGCGACATGCAAAGAGATTCTTCCTTCAACCCCCCTGAAGAAATAACAGGTGAATAAAATAGCATAAAACATGCAGCTGTATAAGAATGAACAGACCACTGCACTGTTAGCTGTCATCATTTGAACTCTTTCTGCGTTGAAAAAATATACAGTAGTAGTTTCCACAAGACAAACATGTTTTATTAACATTATTTGAGGTCTGACTTTAAAAACATTTCAGCCATTTCTCTGTTTCTGTAAGTCATTCGCACAGTTTTGCTGGGAGCATCGGTGAAATGCTGTCACAGAAAAAAAAAGCAATCCTGTCATCAATGTGTATAAGCATACAGTTTAACTATACACAAGACTGTTTTGTTTATTGTCAAATATGAATTAATACTTTTTGTTTTACAGCAGCAACTGGCCAACAACTCCTTGCTGACAAAGGGTTTGATGTCAAGTCAGAGGTTGAAAAAGGGAAGCTAGTCTGTTCAACCCCCCTGAAGAAATAACAGGTGAATAAAATAGCATCAAACACTGTGCACAGTTTTGCTGGGAGCATCGGTGTACGGTGGCCCTGAGGTGCAAAACACATTAACAAATAAGTGTTTAGCCTTATTTGTTAATGTGTTTTGCACCTCAGGGCCACCGTAGGAGTGTTGTGACCTTTTTTAGCAGTAAGTGCAATAAAGTAAAAATATCTTTGTAAGTACAGGTGTTTACAGCAGCGTCTAACTGGCCCGGCGGTGCACAAAGATTCGCTTGCCCGCTGGGCCGACACGCATTTATGGACCTGTCAGGCCTGTCATGATCCAAATATATGTATTTTAAATAAATTATGTCGACCGTGACATCACATTTGTTGAAGTTTTTGAAGGACATCACGCTAATCCAATGAAAACTCACAGCACTCCTCAGCTGGCTCAGTCATTCCCTCCCCAATTTGACCAAATTTATATACTGTATTCAAATCCATGTTTATTACAGTAATTGATTAATGAGATAGTCCACACATCCCAAAACACATTGATTGTAGTACATTAAATTTAGAAATGAACACACCAACCTTTAAAAATAAAGAAACTGTGCTCTAATTTGACTTTTAGTGAAGTGGAACTTTTGTTTAGTTAAATTTTTTAATCTGTTAATATACAAATGCTGTTTTAGTGTGCTGGTGAAGATTCTCAGTCGTCCAGGACATGATAAAATCAGAACAAGCGCTCAATGCAAAAACAACTGGACTTTATTTGTTGCAGAAAGGGTGAAACGTTTTCTGCAACAAATAAAGTCCAGTTGTTTTTGTATTGAGCACTTGTTCTGATCTTCTGGTATGTGTTGTTTCTGTTTGTGACTTATATAAATAATGTGTGTGCTTGTGAGACATTTAAAGATGTTTTGAACTTCTGGCAGGTCTCTCTGATGGCGTGGAGATTGAACAGGGCCCGCGGTCGTCAGCTACTTCATCTGCCGGAGAGTCTGGATCGAGAAACCACAGCCAGGGCTTTGAGCATATCTTAAAAGGAAAAAAACAAGGAGTTTTAAAATCTAGACAAAATAAAGGAATTAAAGAAACATACAGATAAGCGTTATTGGTTTTTAATGTTTACTACTACAACCTGCAATAGGTCAAGAATGGCTCCACGCTCAAAATGTCCTTGTGAAGACCAGCCAGCAGTGATGGTGGGCTCATTCCGGTCATCAGGATGTCGTGGGTCAAAACACAGTCTGTTCAGCGTTCTCCTGGAAAACTTCTCAACATAGATGTCATGCCTTAAATGACACCAACATGAAAAATGTGGTTGATATCTAACACATATTAGCAAATCTATTTGTAGAAGTGTTTTTTAAAAAATGTCAAAAAACTATTCCAGATCTTACCATTGTAGAAAACATTTAAAACCGTACATATGTGATTGCATTTATTATCTAGTGCCACTAGAAAACAACAATAATTAACACAATACAATAAACTACAATTGTACAATGTTGAATAGTTTTTTGACTGGGATAAGACAAGATAAGTGATATTGTATTATTCCAATTGTTGGTGAAGTTTCACTGAAAGTCACCTTTCTGGGTATTTGTGTTATAAGCGTAATATGAAATGTCTTCAGGAACACTGATTAAACTCACTTTAAAACTTGCAGCTCATCCAAGTAGCAGGTGCAGTTCGTTTTTGGGCTGGTCTCTTCCATGTACAAGGTAGGGTGCAGGTTGGTTTAGAATGTATTTCCAACATGGTTGCAGCCACCTCCTCTGCAAAAACAATCACAAACACAATATACAACTATTGTATGTGTCATTATGGAATTCACATGCAAAATATATTGTTTGTAATATATTTAAGATTTTCACACATGTTACGTCTAAAGTGTAAGCTGTATAAACAGCATAAGTGCATTAGTAAATCAAAGATAATTAAATTTCCCTAGGAAAGCTATCACTTGGGATAGTTATTATTTTTCACATCACAACATCACCAATTGCCTCAGGTTGTATTTAAGACATAGTTTACAGAAATCAAATAAGAAATAAGGACGCTGTGAACATTTGTGTGACTCAAACGTCATGTTTTTGTTTACATACTGTGCTTATACTGACGGCTCATTATGAAGACATGGCGCTAGTTATAGCAGCTAACAGAAGATGTTGAACCTGTAACAATAACCAAACCAGTCTAAATATCAGAAGTATTGGTGTGAGAAATTTAAAACATTTATTTCTGACGCTTGGATAATACAGGTTGTTGACAACTACACACAACGGCTCACCCTGCTGGACATCCGCAAAAAGCCTGAANAAGCCAAAAAGGCCCAATAGGACTCCTTCTTCAGCCTGACAGCATCCCTCACTGCCGGTGTCCACCACCGGGTTCGAGGGTTGCCACCTCGACAGGCACCAACAACCTTGCGGCCACAGCTCCGATAAGCTGCCTCGACAATAGAGGCGCGGAACACGGCCCACTCGGACTCCATGTCCCCCGCCTCCCTCGGAACGTGTTCAAAGCTCTCCCGGAGGTGGGAGTTAAAGCTCCGTCTTACGGGAGACTCTGCCAGACGTTCCCAGCAGACCCTCACGATACGTTTGGGTCTGCCAGGTCTGACCGGCATCCTCCCCCACCATCGGAGCCAACTCACCACCAGGTAGTGGTCAGTAGACAGCTCCGCCCCTCTCCTCACCCGAGTGTCCAAGACATGCGGCCGCAGATCAGATGAGACGACAACAAAGTCGATCATCGAACTGCGACCTAGGGTGTCCTGGTGCCAAGAGCACATATGGACACCCTTATGCCTAAACATGGTGTTCGTTATGGACAATCCATGACGAGCACAGAAGTCCAACAACAGAACACCACTCTGGTTCAGATCAGGGGGGCCGTTCCTCCCAACCACACCCCTCCAGGTCTCACTGTCATTGCCCACGTGAGCGTTGAAGTCCCCCAGTAGAACAAGGGAGTCCCCAGGAGGCGCACTCTCCAATACCCCCTCCAAGGACTCCAAAAAGGGTGGGTAGTCTGAGCTGCCGTTTGGTGCATAGGCACAAACAACAGTCAGAGCCCGTCCCCCCACACGTAGGCGAAGGGAGGCTACCCTCTCGTTCACCGGGGTGAACCCCAACGTACAGTGGTGTCGTATGCAGTTATAAGGTTAAATGTGCAGGATGAGAAGAACCAATTTGACCACATTTATTTATTTTATTTATTTAAATTATTTAGTCATTTCAGATTTAAAAAAAAAAAACACACAAAAAAACTATTTACAAAACCACTAAAAAAAAAACAATACATGAAATGAAAGGAAGCAGAAGAAGAAAAAATCTTATCATATTTGCCCATGCATTCTTTATACAAAATTAATTCAAACAATCAATTCAGACCACAATCATCTATAAAAAATATAACATAATAAATAACTCATCACACTTTACCATTTGGATATAAACAAATTTATATATATTTTTTCAGAAATTTAGTTTTAATCATTTTGTTAAACATTGACTTTGCAACATTAATATCATTTTCCGCTGATTTTCCAAACCATTCCACAGACCTATTCCCTGATTTAAAGTAGACCTACTCTTTAAACTAGTTCTATGCTGTGGCATAACAAAAATATATGTTCCCTTAAGATTGTACTTTTCCTGTTTACAAAAAGTGTTTGTATGTTTGAGGGTAATGTGAAGTTCTGAGCTTTGTACAAAACTAAAAGAATATTATAGTCAACCAGATCATAAAACTTCAGCAACTTCAATTTACAAAACAAAACATTTGATGGATGGCAGTAATGTTTTATTGTAATAATTCTTAGCTCTTTTCTGTAAAGTAAAAATAGGCTTAGTTATAGTTTTACACGCTACCCCAAATATCTATACTGTACAGTAAATTAACTGCAGGACTATAACAAAGTTGGTTATTTAACAGTTAGTATTATTACAAAGTTAGTTTTTACTAAATTTATGTTGTTTCCATGACAACCTATCATCAATAATTACCACATCAGTAGTCAAATTTACAGATATTGAGCTTTGTCCTGGTAGTAGCTGAGAGTCATCCTCAAGACATGTCTTTTCTCAACATTTTAATGTAAAACCCTGCATGACAGGAAATAAAACCTTCAGTTGTGAGACATTTTCATAAATATAAAAAAAGTCATATAGTTATGGCTGTTTATTGCACAGAAAACAGTATTTTGTAACAGCTGGACTGAGCCACACAGAGATGGGCCGTGCACCCCCTCCTCCCCCCAGTCTCCTCCGCCCCTGCACGGGTTTAATTTCATTAAGGACCCCCGCATGAATATTTCTATTAAAGCTGCAGTGAAATATGGGGCCATTTCCCACTGGCCTTCACAGATTTATCGCTCCTTTTCATCACATCTGAGGGGAAAGAAAATGAACAAGGCACCCCGGCATGGACGTGCACCTTTTCCTTTCCCTTAGAAAGCTGTTAATTTGCTCCGTAATTATGTCCACAATAAACTAAAAAAATACAAATCAACGTGACAAATCGGAGGAGTTTCATAAATTAATTACCTTCGGTGAAAGTGTTCATTATAAAAAGAAAAAAAAACTATATATAAATAATAAAAATAATAAAAATCTGTTTAATGGGAGCTGCTCTGTCTTTTTTCTTCTTCTTCTTTTTTATTTGACCTGAACTGACACAAATTGGATGTGTTTATGAAATGTACAAAACTACTTTTTAAAACATTAAAGACTCATTGAAGCTTTTGGATGTTTTTTTTAATTATCCAGGTCAGCATCGTTCTGGCTATTAAAGAGTTCTAGCCTGACACAAATAATGAACTTTTTAAAGAATCCATTTGAGTCAGACCATGTTCCTCTATCTGAATCGGTCAATCAAACCAGATAGTCACAATTTATTCATAGAATATTGGTACAAAACTAAGTCTCTTCAGATGTTAGAAATAAAAAAATCTGCTATAAAACAATAATAATAATAATTTTAGGGAAAAAAACATTTTAATCAGTGGTTCAGACTTAAATATTGTTTTACTTGATTATATAAAGGGATTTGTTTAAATGTTCACAAGTTAACCCAGCAGTTTTTGAAATTAAGGCTTTTAAGTAAATGGCTCGTTTTAAAAGCAACGTAGGTTTTTTCTTATTTTTATTTTATTTTGGCCTCTCAAAATAAAATATTTCAAAACCTCTTGTCTTTTGATGCTCTTGCCTTTTTGTTGTTGTACAAAGACATCAATTAAAAAAAACTCTAGTTTCTTTAGTGAAATTCAGATTTTAAATTTACTATTGGAAAACATTTGTTTTGACTGGCCTTCATCTTGTTTTCCAATTTGTTTTCATGTATAATATACAGTGCGTTCATATATACATATTGTAATAATAATAATAATAATAATAATAAACTTTATTTGTATAGCACCTTCCTACAATGCCTTGCATTGACCAAGGTGCTTAACAGGATAAAAAGATGAATAAACTGGAACAATAAATCAATGAAAATAGAATAAGAAACAACAGCAATAAAAGAAGGCAATGGAAATAAAAAATGCTACATACTAAAATACCAAAAGTAATAAAAGTTACACACTGAAAGCTTTTTTGAACAAGTGGGTCTTCAGTCTGGTTTTGAACAGAGTCAGATCAGAGGTGGCACGCAGCTCAAGGGGGAGACTGTTCCAGGCTTTTGGGCCGGCAACAGAAAATGACCGGTCTCCCCATTGTTTGTACCTTGAGCGAGGCACCTCCAGCAGGTGTTGACTGGCAGATCGTAAAGCTCTGCCGGGCTGATGGACTTTCAAAAGTTCTGAGATGTAGAGAGGTGCAAGTCCATTCAGAGCTTTGAAAACAAACAGGAGCAGCTTGAACTGTATCCTGAACTGAACCGGGAGCCAGTGTAGAGAGGACAGGACAGGAGTGATGTGTTCATATTTTCGTGTGTTGGTCAAAAAGCGCGCGGCAGAGTTCTGTACAAGCTGTAAACGGGAGATGGAGGATTGATTAATACCAACATACAAAGCATTACAATAATCAAGTCTGGAGGTCACAAAGGCATGGATGGCCTTCTCCAGATCACCACGGCTGAGAAATGACTTGACTTTGGAGAGCAGACGGAGCTGGAAAAAGCTGGTCTTGACAACAGAACTGATCTGTTTATCAAGCTTTAAGTTGGAGTCAAGCTGCACTCCAAGATTTCTGACCACCGGGTTGAAGTGGGGGAGGGGAAAACCAACACTGGGACTGGGAAGGATGTTGCTGGTGTCATCAGGTGCACCAAATAAAATGCATTCAGTTTTATCTGTGTTTAGGTGGAGGAAGTTTTGAGAGAGCCAGTGCTTAATGTCATTTAAGCAGTTGACAAGAGTGTTTGAACTGAGTGAGGNATATATATACAAAGTATATGTATGTATGTATGTACCTGTGTGTATATATATACTTACCACTTGTTCTACTGTTCCTACTGTGCGGTTTCCTACTGTGCGGTTTTTCACTTCTCATGGGGCTTCAGGTTAAAACTTCCCTGCAATAAACGAGGGACTACTGTACTTGTATTTGACTTTGTGATATATTTGTGTGTTTACCTGGAACAAAATCTGTAAATGGAAACCAGCTAAATGTCACAAAAATCCAAAATAAACAAATTATATTTCATCCAACTGAAAAGCTTTATTTCTTTATATTTTTTTTTCAATTTGGCCTCTTCCATTTACAGTAATTTCCATCCAAACTGAAGTTCTCTCCAACTCAAGTGAATTTATTTTTCAAATTATGAATATGACTTGGGACTTCATTAGATAAAAGTTGACAGTTTTAAAGAAAGACATCCATTCACATTTTGCAAACTCCACCCTGAAAGGTTAATAATAATAATAATAATAATGAATTCAATTTATAACGCACTTTTCATTAATGAAAATCTCAAAGTGCTACAGAATTAAATGTCAATAAAACAAGTAAAATCAATAACAGTATCAACTAAGATCAAAAGTAGAATCATGAGGAGGCAGAGTATGCTCGGTTGAAAAGAAAGGTCTTCAAGCCGCTCTTAAAGTCAACCAGTGACTGTGGAGCTCTCAGACAGTCAGGAAGAGAGTTCCACAGGCGGGGGGCAGCCACACTGAAAGCCCGGTCTCCCATGGTCCTTAATTTGGTTCTCGGAATGTGAAGGAGATTACTGTTCTGTGACCGCAGCGACCGGGTGGATGAGTATGGAATAAGAATATCCTTCAGATAATCTGGTGAAGCTCCATGTAAGCATTGATGTGTAATGAGAGCAGTTTTGTACTGAATTCTGTAGGTGACAGGAAGCCAATGAAGGTTATGGAGAATGGCGTAATATGTTCAAATTTACGAACTCTCAACAAGATCCTTGCTGCACTGTAGGTTCCAAGCAGGAGTTGATCATGCCACCCTCTTGCTGAAAGGCGACGTTTATAACCACTGCTCTCCCGTCCCACGCATGTTTATCATCCCCAAGGAGCAATTAAATTCAAAACAGACAGAAGAATGTAGCACTTACTGTAAATAAACAACACACCAACAAAATACACTTACAGTATAAATTGTTAACACTTTTACGTGATCAAACGTTAGCTTATGTAGCTGCATACATCCAGTAAAATAAGATTTAATTTGTACTTTTATTTAGCTTTTTTCTCTTCTTCAGTCATGAAAGCTAAACTAAAGGACATTCAGGCTCAAATAGTATGTACTTCTGTTTCTTTGAGCCTTATGTAGATGTCTGCCATTACAGCAGGTCTAAAACACAACGGAACAGCATATTTACAGTATTGTTGCTGTGTGGCCACGTTTTGCATGGTCATTTTTACAAATCAACTATTTTTGTCTATCTGTGTGCACAAATTTAGCAAAACTGTCTTTTTTGACTTTATACAATATTTTGTTGTCCTCTTCTACCCACATCCACTTTTTTATTTTTTTTATTGAATGAAGCAAATATAACAAACACAACAAGAAATAATAGCATAATAAGACAAACATCCATCCATCCATCCATCTTCTTCCGCTTATCCGGGGTCGGGTCGCGGGGGTAGCAGCCTAAGTAGGGAGGCCCAGACTTCCCTCTCCCCAGCCACTTGGAGCAGCTCCTCCGGGGGAATCCCAAGGCGTTCCCAGGCCAGCCGAGAAACATAGTCCCTCCAGCGCGTCCTGGGTCTTCCTCTGGGTCTCCTCCCGGTGGGACATGCCCGGAACACCTCACCAGGGAGGCGTCCAGGAGGCATCCTAACCAGATGCCCGAGCCACCTCAACTGGCTCCTCTCGATGTGGAGAAGCAGCGGCTCTACTCCGAGTCCCTCCCGGATGACTGAGCTTCTCACCCTATCTCTAAGGGAGAGTCCAGCCACCCTGCGGAGAAAACTCATTTCAGCCGCTTGTATCCGAGATCTTGTTCTTTCGGTCATAACCCAAAGCTCATGACCATAGATGAGGGTGGGAACGTAGATCGATCGGTAAATTGAGAGCTTTGCCTTTTGACTCAGCTCTCTCTTCACCACGACAGACCGGTACAGCGCCCGCTTCACTGCGGACGCTGCACCTATCCGCCTATCGATCTCACGCTCCAGTTTTCCCTCATTCGTGAACAAGATCCCGAGATACTTAAACTCCTCCACTTGGGGCAGGACCTCCTCCCCGACCCGGAGAGGGCATGCTACCCTTTTCCGGCTCAAGACCATGGCCTCGGATTTGGAGGAACTGATCCTCATCCCGGCCGCATCACACTCGGCTGCAAACCGCTCCAGTGAAAGTTGTAAATCACGAACTGATGAAGCCAGTAGGACCACATCATCTGCAAAAAACAGAGAAGCGATTCTAAGGTCACCAAAACGGATCCTCTCAACACCTTGGCTGCGCCTAGAAATTCTGTCCATAAAAGTTATGAACAGAATCGGTGACAAAGGGCAACCTTGGCGGAGTCCAACTCTCACCGGAAACGAGCCTGACTTACTGCCGGCAATGCGGACCAAGCTCTGACACCGGTCGTACAGGGACCTAACAGCCCATATCAATGGGCCTGGTACCCCATACTCCCGGAGTACCCCCACAGAACCCCCCGAGGGACGCGGTCGAATGCCTTCTCCAAGTCCACAAAGCACATGTAAACTGGTTGGGCAAACTCCCACGCACCCTCCAGGACCCTGCTGAGGGTGTAGAGCTGGTCCAGTGTTCCACGACCAGGACGAAAACCACACTGCTCCTCCTGAATCCGAGGTTCGACTATCCGACGGACCCTCCTCTCCAGAACCCCTGAATAGACCTTACCAGGGAGGCTTAAAGCTGCTATATGTAACTTTTCTAACAATATATTTTTAACATATTTCTTCACTCTGTCACTAGATTGATGTTAGAGAGGTAATCTCTGAAAAAAACTAAAAAAAAATATTGTCCCCTTGCTTCTCCAGGTGGTAAATAAGCATTTCTAAAAAGAAAAAGTGACCCGCCATTTTCCAGCCAATAAAAACAAAGTTTGTAACCAGCCAATAAAAACCGAGCTTGAATTTGAATCAGCCAATAAAAACAGAGCTTGAATTTGAATTTTAACAGACCACAAGGGGGCAGAGCCATATATGGCTCTGAGGGGGAGGGATCAGAATGCTTTGCTTGTTGAAATTTTTTCTAAGTGCTGATGTTCTACAGAAACTGCAGACTGAACCTTTAAGAGTGTGATCCCCCTATAGTTGGAACACACCCTACGGTCCCCCTTTTTGAATAGGGGAACCACCACCCCAGTCTGCCAATCCAAGGGAACTGCCCCCGATGTCCACGCGATATTGCAGAGTCGCGTAAGCCCCTCCCTGGGCTGCCACCTTACCGTGGTGGAGGGGTTTGAGTGTCCCAATGATCCTAGGAGCTATGCTGTCAGGGGCTTCATGCCCCTAGAAGGGTCACCCAAGGCAGACAGGTCCTAGGTGAGGGACCAGACAAAGTGCAGCCCAAAAACCCCTATGATGAGTACAATTAATGGACTAAGTTTTCCCTCGCCCGGACGCGGGTCACCGGGGCCCCACTCTGGAGCCAGGCCCGGAGGTGGGGCACGCTGGCGAGCGCCTGGTGGCCGGGCTTTTACCCATGGAGCCCGGCCGGGCACAGCCCGAAGAGGAGACGTGGGTCCCCCTTCCCATGGGCTCACCACCTGTGGGAGGGGCCAAAGGGGTCGGGTGCAATGTGAGATGGGTGGTGGCCGAGGGCGGGGACCCTGGCGGTCTGATCCTCGGCTACAGAAGCTGGCCATTGGGACATGGAATGTCACCTCTCTGGTGGGGAAGGAGCCTGAGCTAGTGTGTGAGGTTGAGAGTTTCCGACTAGAAATAGTCGGACTCACCTCAACGCATGGCTCTGGCTCTGGAACCAGTTTCCTTGAGAGGGGTTGGACACTCTTCCACTCTGGAGTTGCCCCTGGTGAGAGGCGCCGAGCAGGAGTGGGCATACTGGTTGCCCCCCATCTTGGTGCCTGTACGTTGGGGTTCACCCCGGTGAACGAGAGGGTAGCCTCCCTTCGCCTACGTGTGGGGGGACGGGCTCTGACTGTTGTTTGTGCCTATGCACCAAACGGCAGCTCAGACTACCCACCCTTTTTGGAGTCCTTGGAGGGGGTATTGGAGAGTGCGCCTCCTGGGGACTCCCTTGTTCTACTGGGGGACTTCAACGCTCACGTGGGCAATGACAGTGAGACCTGGAGGGGTGTGGTTGGGAGGAACGGCCCCCCTGATCTGAACCAGAGTGGTGTTCTGTTATTGGACTTCTGTGCTCGTCATGGATTGTCCATAACGAACACCATGTTTAAGCATAAGGGTGTCCATATGTGCTCTTGGCACCAGGACACCCTAGGTCGCAGTTCGATGATCGACTTTGTTGTCGTCTCATCTGATCTGCGGCCGCATGTCTTGGACACTCGGGTGAAGAGAGGGGCGGAGCTGTCAACTGACCACTACCTGGTGGTGAGTTGGCTCCGATGGTGGGGGAGGATGCCGGTCAGACCTGGCAGACCCAAACGTATTGTGAGGGTCTGCTGGGAACGTCTGGCAGAGTCTCCCGTAAGACGGAGCTTTAACTCCCACCTCCGGGAGAGCTTTGAACACGTTCCGAGGGAGGCGGGGGACATGGAGTCCGAGTGGGCCGTGTTCCGCGCCTCTATTGTCGAGGCAGCTTATCGGAGCTGTGGCCGCAAGGTTGTTGGTGCCTGTCGTGGTGGCAACCCTCGAACCCGGTGGTGGACACCGGCAGTGAGGGATGCTGTCAGGCTGAAGAAGGAGTCCTATTGGGCCTTTTTGGCTTGTGGGACCCCGGAAGCAGCTGATAGGTACCGGCAGTCCAAGCGGCATGCGGCTCGGGTGGTTGCTGAGGCAAAAACTCGGGCGTGGGAGGAGTTCGGAGAGGCCATGGAGAATGACTTCCGTACGGCTTCGAGGCGATTCTGGTCCACCATCCGGCGTCTCAGGGGGGGAAAGAGGTACGCGACCAACACCATTTATGGTGGGGGTGGCGTGCTGCTGACCTCAACTCGGGATGTTGTGAGTCGGTGGGCGGAATACTTCGAAGACCTCCTCAATCCTACTGGCACGTCTTCCACTGAGGAAGCAGAGCCTGGGGACTTTGGGTCGGGTTCTCCGATCTCTGGTGCTGAGGTCGCCGAGGTGGTTAAAAAGCTCCGCGGTGGCAAGGCTCCGGGGGTGGATGAGATTCGCCCGGAGTTCCTTAGGGCTCTGGATGTTGTAGGGTTGTGTTGGCTTACGCGACTCTGCAATATCGCGTGGACATCGGGGGCAGTTCCCTTGGGATTGGCATAAGACAAACAATGAAATAAAATGAGACAAGTTACCAGGGGGAAAATAAAATAGAAAAAAATAAAAATAATAAAATACAGTCGTACTATCAGCATACACAATTATGTATTATTTATACATTGCGACCATGCTGACAATGTTCTAACAGCCTTACTGTTTGCACAGTGTTCAATGTCTTTTATATAAGTTTCAAAGTCCTTAAAAAACACACAAAAAATCGGCCTTTTCCTTGAGAACTTACATTTATGTATGTAGTACTTAGCAAAAATTAAGAGTAAGTTAATAATAAAGACTTATTTTTCATGTTCATTGTCATTTGCAAAGAAACCCAGGATAATGTGTTCATAAAGCAGTTGATAATGTTTACATAGGTGAGTTGTTACCCACATCCACTTACAGATAAAAATAAGATTTTCATCCGTGTGACCACGAGTTGCTCGCATGAGTTTTTCTTTAAAACCTGACTACACATTTATGATTTCATCTACTGTACTTTAAAATGAAAATAGGAAGATTTGGAACAGATTTTAAACAAATGTTTTTTATCATGTGTGCGGTTGTAAGACATTCAGGGCTGTATAGCCTCAGATGTTTCCTGTCGTAAAAGAACGTATGTGAAGAGTAAAAATACAGAGCACCCCAGAAATCATGAGTCCAGAAGAATCGGCGACGCCCATACCAAAACAGAGAAGGGCTTGCGATGGCTTCAAAGTGCCTGCAATAACTCTGTGACATTTCTGAAAGAACATCTGTGGCACAATTTTACGAGATTTTCTAGATTTAGGAAACAAGCACAGGAGCCTCTTCAACGGTCATATTTATAACTGAGGAAAACAGAAGTCCCTGAACGTTTGAGACGACGTGCAGAGCAAATACTGGTCGCCAGCACGGTGTAAATGGTCAAACTGTCTTTGGGTTTTAGACACATCTCTTACAAATCTGATCATTTTTAATAATTTTCTTCTAACTTTACCAGCTCTCGGAACTCAAATGCATGAATAAAAAACAAAAGCATTTCCACCACATCCTGTCTTTCAGCCTGTTGCTGGATACATTAGCTTTAAGAAGGAGAACCAGAGCAGGAAACCATCTTGATGTAGCTCTGCAGTAAAAAGAGGCACAATAACTAAGATTTATTGGAACCCAAACGTTACATAATGTTCATCTTTGTGACCCGACTCCCCACTCTGTTGGAGAAACTGGGATTGTGTTTATGGGGGAGACATGTACCGTGTAATGTATGTTTCTGTGTGTTTGTGTTTAAAGCTGGTGCTGGGAGGCCCTGCTTGGAGAGTTTTCACACAGCTGCCAGTGTTTGCGTGGTGGAGCCTTACGCGCTGAATTATTTCAGGGTCTGACCTTATGCAACAGATTGTGTCTTGTGAGAAATGAAAGGCTGCAGATATGAAAAATATTTTCAACCAAATGTATGAAGTTCATTTATTTTTGTGTCTTAGAGTGAAGAAAGTTGTTCAAACCTTCTGTATCCATCCTAACACAAACACATAAACAGAAGACATTCCTTCAGTGATGTGATTACATGTGATGATCACGCTTTATTATCGCACCAACAAACAAAGCAGCTCAACCTCAATCATAGAAAAACATGAGGAACTTCTCCACCATGTCCTGACGTCAAGGTTAAAGAACAACACACTTTAGGAGGAAACCAAACCTTCTGCAGGCTGATGTGCAGCTGGATAAATAATGAAGCGATAAATACCTTTTATTTGTGGTTTTAAGATTTCTAACTAAACTTGGCACCTAATCCAGAGGGTGTTTAATTCTGCCATGTTTAGGAGATCGTAAACACCCTTCTTCTTCTTCTTCTTCTTTTGGCTTTTCCCTTTTCAGGGGTCGCCACAGCGAGTCATCCTCCTCCACCTCACTCTGTCCTCTGCATCCTCTGTCCTCACTCCAACTACCTTCATGTCCTCTCTAACTGCATCCATATATCTCCTCTTTGGTCTCCCTCTTTGTCTTTTTCCTGGCAGCTGCATTTCTAACATCCTTCTACCAATATACCCACTGTCCCTCCTCTGGACATGTCCAAACCATCTCAGTCTGGCCTCTCTAACTTTATCTCCCAGTTGTTCAACATGTGCTGTACCTCTGATGATCTCATTCCTGATCTTATCCATCCTTGTCACTCCTAAGGAGAACCTCAGCATCTTCATTTCTGCCACTTCCAGTTCTTTCTCCTGTCTTTTTGTCCATGTCTCTGTCTCCAGACCATACAACATAGCTGGTCTCACCACTGTCTTGTAAACTTTTCCTTTGACCTTTGCTGACACCTTTTTGTCACAAATCACTCCTGAAACTTTTCTCCATCCGCTCCATCCTGCCTGGACTCTCTTCTTCACCTCTTTACCACATTCCCCATTTTCCTGGACAGTGGACCCCAAGTACTTGAAGTCCTGCACCTTTGTGACCTCTGCTCCTTGTAGCCTCACTGTTCCACTGGCCTCCCTCTCATTCACACACATGTACTCTGTCTTACTACGGCTGACTTTCATTCCTCTTCTTTCAAGTGCATACCTCCACCTCTCCAAGTTCTCTTCCACCTGTTCCCTGTTCTCACCACAGATCACAATGTCATCTGCAAACATCATAGTCCATGGGGATTCCTGCCTGACCTCATCTGTTAGTCGGTCCATCACCAGAGCAAACAAGAAGGGGCTCAGAGCCGATCCTTGATGCAATCCCACCTCCACCTTGAAGCTATCTGTCACTCCTACAGCACATCTCACCACTGTCCTGCTGTCCTCATACATGTCCTGTACCAGTCTAACATACTTTTCTGCCACTCCAGATTTCCTCATGCAATACCACACCTCCTCTCTTGGCACCCTGTCATATGCTTTTTCTAAATCCACAAACACACAATGGAGTTCTTTCTGACCCTCTCTGTACTTCTCTATCAACATCCTCAAAGCAAAGATGGC
>JBBPBX010035625.1:0-31954 GCA_038048925.1 Garcialebias charrua
TTCTACTTCTACCTTCAGGCACATTACCCTAGACACTCTCCACCTCTACTACATTTTTACCAACTCCTCCTTCAGGACCACCCCTACTCCATTTCTCTTTCTATCCACACCATGGTAAAACAGTTTGAACCCTGCTCCAATGCTGCGGGCCTTGCTGCCCTTCCACTTGGTCTCTTAGACACAAAACATCTACCTTTCTTCTCTGCATCGTTTCAGCAAGCTCTCTACCTTTGCCTGTCATTGTCCCCACATTTAGAGTTGCAACCCTCAGGCCTATATTCTTTACTTTCCTCTTCTCCCTCTGTCTCTTGACACGTTTCCCTCCACCCTCGTCACCGCAGCAAACTAACACGCACAAAAACGTGGCAATTGTTTTTACGCCGTATGCCCTTCCTGACAAAACCCCAGACCACCGAGCTACCACAGCGCTATGTGTGTGGGGTTTCTAGGTCCACCAGCCATTCTCTCTCCAATCAACGGCAACCATCTTAATCAGCCACACCTGTTCCTGGTTTGGAGGACTACTCTGCCTGGGTATAAGAACCCCTGCCAGACATGCCTTCAGTGCCGGACATTATCAAGCTATGCCAAACACTCACCTTGCTTCTCCGTTCTGGACCGCCTGAGACCTTGGAACTCCTGGGACCTCTCCTCTCTGGACTAAACCACAAGAAACACAGCATCTAGAGGATCTTGACCTGCAGCAATAAAAGAAATTATTATTTTATAACTCCTGACTCTGTTCCTTCTTCTCAGTCAGCCACTTGGGGTCTAAATGTCTAAAAATATGACAGAATGTCCTGGCCAAACAGACCCTCAAGGCACGACTGGGGAGGGACAGATTCAGTAGTCTATCCAAGCTCAGAATAGACGCATGGAACATCAAGAACAAGCTTTACAACATATTTTTTCACAGCAAGAAGCAACGCAAAACCACTTTCAGGAGCTTGGAAGAATGATTCATGCCTTATAACAACAAGTGGCGGCTCTTGTTCCCATGGCCCCGGTCCAGACCTCTCAAACTTCTCATCAGCCGCCAACCTCCTCAGCCCCCCTGAATGTTCCGACTCTTCGGGAACCAGACATCCGTCCCTCTGAGTTTTTTTAAGGTAACGCCAGCAAGTGTGGCGGTTTTTTGTTACAATGTAACCTAGCATTTAGCCGTGCACCGCTAACCTACACATCTAATGCTTCCCGTATCACTGATGTCGTCACCGCACTCAAGGGTGAAGCGCTTCAATGGGCTCGCGCTTAACTGCAGAAACGTGACATGCAGTTCTTAACTTTTTCCACCTTTCTTGAGGAGTTTCAGCGTGTGTTTGATCATCCATTACAGCAAGAGGAGGCAACTAAAAAGATGTTCGGACTACGCCAAGGAAGCAGGTCTGTCGCCAAATTCGCCACCCACTTCCGCATTTTGGTGGAGGATTCAGACTAGGGT
The DNA here is from genome assembly GCA_038048925.1 of Garcialebias charrua. Taxonomy (NCBI): domain Eukaryota; kingdom Metazoa; phylum Chordata; class Actinopteri; order Cyprinodontiformes; family Rivulidae; genus Garcialebias; species Garcialebias charrua. The sequence goes on from JBBPBX010035625.1 coordinate 1,442, forward strand.
GAGGTTGCGCTGAAAGGCGCATTTATTAATGCCTAAACGAATTAAGGACCTAATAGCTACCAGAGAAGCACCAGCAAGCCTAGATGACCTTATCACGCTCACCATTAGGGTGGATAATTGTTTTTGTGAAAATACGTCGGAGGACTACAATTCCCACGCATCCCCCGAAACCGGAAGTGCTTGTTCCGCACCGATAACTGCTCCGTCGGCTCCTGAACCGATGCAGATTGGGAGAATCAGACTCTCCTCAGAAGAGTGCAAGAGATGCATTGACCACAATGAGTGCCTCGATTGTGGTAGGAAGGGCCACATTGCTGCTACGTGTCACCTACGTTTAAAAGAGAGAGCTCACCAGTAAACCCGGAGATTCTGGTGGGTATTTCTTCATTTTCTCCTGGCAATAATTTGTGTTTACCCGCAATCCTGTGCATTAACTCAACCAATTTTCCTGTCCAGGCTCTGGTTGATTCTGGGGCGGAGCAGAACCTGATCAGTAGGGATCTGACTGAGAAGCTACGGATACCTACCACAGCGCTTAATCCTGCTATCTCTGTGGCTGCCCTTACTGGACAAACTATCTCCTCTATTTCACAAAAAACAATAAAGTTCAAGTTCATAGTTTCTGGCAATCATCATGAGCAGGGTGAGTTTTTTGTTTTTGATTCTACCAAATCCCAACTGATTTTGGGTTATCCATGGTTAAAGAGACACAATCCACTCATTAACTGGTCTGAGAATAGAGTAGAAAAATGGGGAGATAATTGTTCCAGAGAGTGTTTACGTTCTGCCATTTCTACTGGGGTTTTTGATAAACAAGCAATTGAAGAGATCGACCTTTCTAATATCCCCTCTGTTTACCATACTTTTGCTCCAGTCTTTAGCAAACAACGAGCTCTTTCATTACCCCCTCACAGACCATATGACTGTTCCATAGACCTCCTTCCGGGTGTACCGCTACCCTCGAGTAGATTATACAATCTGTCCGGACCTGAGAGGAAGACTATGAGACAGTACATTGACGAGTCCCTTAAATCTGGCATCCTTCGCCCGTCAACCTCTCTTGTAGGGGCGGGATTCTTTTTTGTTACAAAGAAAGACAAGACGTTACAACCATGCATTGACTTCAGGGGTTTAAACCAAATCACTGTTAAAAATAAATACCCATTACCCCTTATGGACTCTATGTTTGAGCAACTGCAGGATGATGTCCATCCATCCATCCATCTTCTTCCGCTTATCCGGGGTCGGGTCGCGGGGGTAGCAGCCTAAGTAGGGAGGCCCAGACTTCCCTCTCCCCAGCCACTTGGAGCAGCTCCTCCGGGGGAATCCCAAGGCGTTCCCAGGCCAGCCGAGAAACATAGTCCCTCCAGCGCGTCCTGGGTCTTCCTCTGGGTCTCCTCCCGGTGGGACATGCCCGGAACACCTCACCAGGGAGGCGTCCAGGAGGCATCCTAACCAGATGCCCGAGCCACCTCAACTGGCTCCTCTCGATGTGGAGAAGCAGCGGCTCTACTCCGAGTCCCTCCCGGATGACTGAGCTTCTCACCCTATCTCTAAGGGAGAGTCCAGCCACCCTGCGGAGAAAACTCATTTCAGCCGCTTGTATCCGAGATCTTGTTCTTTCGGTCATAACCCAAAGCTCATGACCATAGATGAGGGTGGGAACGTAGATCGATCGGTAAATTGAGAGCTTTGCCTTTTGACTCAGCTCTCTCTTCACCACGACAGACCGGTACAGCGCCCGCTTCACTGCGGACGCTGCACCTATCCGCCTATCGATCTCACGCTCCAGTTTTCCCTCATTCGTGAACAAGATCCCGAGATACTTAAACTCCTCCACTTGGGGCAGGACCTCCTCCCCGACCCGGAGAGGGCATGCTACCCTTTTCCGGCTCAAGACCATGGCCTCGGATTTGGAGGAACTGATCCTCATCCCGGCCGCATCACACTCGGCTGCAAACCGCTCCAGTGAAAGTTGTAAATCACGAACTGATGAAGCCAGTAGGACCACATCATCTGCAAAAAACAGAGAAGCGATTCTAAGGTCACCAAAACGGATCCTCTCAACACCTTGGCTGCGCCTAGAACTATTCAGGGGTTCTGGAGAGGAGGGTCCGTCGGATAGTCGAACCTCGGATTCAGGAGGAGCAGTGTGGTTTTCGTGCTGGTCGTGGAACACTGGACCAGCTCTACACCCTCAGCAGGGTCCTGGAGGGTGCGTGGGAGTTTGCCCAACCAGTTTACATGTGCTTTGTGGACTTGGAGAAGGCATTTGACCGCGTCCCTCGGGGGGTTCTGTGGGGGGTACTCCGGGAGTATGGGGTACCAGGCCCTTTGATAAGGGCTGTTAGGTCCCTGTACGACCGGTGTCAGAGCTTGGTCCGCATTGCCGGCAGTAAGTCAGGCTCGTTTCCGGTGAGAGTTGGACTCCGCCAAGGTTGCCCTTTGTCACCGATTCTGTTCATAACTTTTATGGACAGAATTTCTAGGCGCAGGATGCTGTCATTTTCACAAAATTGGACCTTCGTAATGCCTATCATCTGGTAAGGATCAAAGAGAGGGATAAGTGGAAGACCGCGTTCAAGATCCCTCTAGGCCATTTTGAATATCTAGTCATGCCGTTTGGATTAACTAATGCCCCTGCAATGTTTCAGGCACTAGTCAACGATGTATTAAGAGACTTCCTTAATGTGTTTGTGTTTGTGTATTTGGACGATATCCTCATTTACTCAAAGGATATGGATCAACACCCAAAACACATAGAAGCTGTACTTCAGAGGTTGTTGGAAAATCAACTTTTTGTTAAAGCGGAGAAATGTGAGTTCCATGTGTCTACCGTGTCTTTTCTTGGCTTTATTTTTGAGAGAGGACAGGTTCGTTCTGATCCTGACAAGATCAAGGCTGTGACTGAATGGCCTACTCCCCTTGATCGAAAACAGTTACAACGTTTCTTGGGTTTTGCAAATTTTTATCGACGGTTCGTCAAGAATTACAGTCAAGTCGCCTCGCCGCTCACTCTGCTCACCTCAACTCTGCATAAATTCGCCTGGACTCCAGCAGCTAAAAAAGCCTTCCTAGAACTGAAACGACGCTTCTCTTCTGCTCCCGTTCTTGCCCACCCTGATTCACACAGACAATTTATTGTGGAAGTGGATGCCTCGGACTCGGGTGTGGGGGCTGTATTATCCCAGAGGGCAGCAGAAGATGGGAAGCTCCACCCCTGCGCCTTCTTTTCCCGTCGTCTTTCTGTTGCTGAACATAATTATGACGTCGGCAATAGAGAGTTGCTGGCCATAAAGTTGGCTCTCGAGGAGTGGAGACATTGGTTGGAGGGTGCAGAACTACCATATCTTTACTGATCATAAGAACTTGGCATACATTCAGGGTGCTAAGAGATTGAATGCACGACAAGCCAGATGGTCTCTTTTCTTCGCCAGATTCAACTTTTCCATCACTAACATTCCAGGTACTCGCAACATTAAACCGGATGCACTATCCCGCCAATTCTCTTCATCTGAAACTTCTGATGCCCCTGTGAGTATTTTACCTACGTCCTGCACAGTTGGAGCCATGACCTGGACTATTGAGAATGACATTTGAGAAGCACAACGGATCGAGCCGGACCCTGGGACAGGCCCTCCAGAAAGACTCTTCGTCCCTGCTTCTGTGGTTGGAAAGGTGTTGCACTGGCTTCACACAGCAAAATTCACATGTCATCCTGGCATCACATGCATGCTGCACCTCACTAAAGAACATTTTTGGTGGCCCACAATGTCCAAGGACGTGAGGGATTTCGTTTCCACCTGCCCAACATGTGCTTGTAACAAGAATAATAACAAACCCCCTGCGGGTCTTCTTCAGCCTCTGCCTTCCCCTAGTCGTCCATGGTCCCACATCGCCCTGGATTTAGTCACCGGTCCACCTCTATCTGAAGGTAACTCTGTCGTTTGCACTGTGGTTGACAGATTCTCTAAGGCCACTCACTTCCTCCCTCTGACCAAGCTACCTTCTGCATTTGAAACGGCACAGTTGGTGGTGAACCATGTTTTCCGTCTGCACGGTATTCCGCTTGATATTGTGTCTGACAGGGGACCACAATTCATCTCTCAGGTGTGGAAGGCCTTTTGTGACGCTTTGGGTGCCACCTCCAGCTTGTCGTCCGGCTATCACCCCCAGTCAAATGGCCAAAGTGAGAGATGCAACCAGGACTTGGAGGTTGCATTGCGGTGCGTGATAAATAATAACCCATCTTCTTGGAGCCAGTATCTACCATGGATCGAGTATGCCCATAACTCACAGGTCTCCTCGGCGACGGGTTTGTCTCATTTTGAAGCATCATTGGGTTACACTCCTCCACTTTCTCCCTCTCAGGACTTAGACGTCTCTGTCCCATTGGTTCAGCACCATGTCACACGGTGCCGTCGAGTTTGGCGCCAGACCAGGGATGCGTTTCTCAGGACTGCAGCATTAAATAAGCGTTTTGCTGACAGAAACAGATCGCCTGCTTTGACGTACCAGGTGGGTGAGAAGGTATGGCTCTCTACGAAGGACATCTCTCTCAAAGACACGCCCAGAAAACTTGCCCCCAGGTACATCGGGCCTTTCCCCATTACGAGGATTATCAACCCATCGGCCGTGCGCCTACAACCCCCGCCATCTATGAAGATTCACTCCACGTTTCACGTTTCTCACATTAAGTCTGTTATCGACTGTCCTCTGGTCCCTCCATCCACACCTCCCCCGCCCCCCCCATATCGACGATTCGCCGGCGTTTACGGTCAACCATCTTCTGGATGTACGTCGTCGGGGCAGGGGGTTCCAGTACTTGGTGGACTGGGAGGGTTATGGACCTGCGGAACGTTCTTGGGTCCCCAGGGCTCACATTTTGGATCCTGGGTTGATTTCCTCTTTTTATAGGGCTCACCCTGAAAAGAGGATGGGATCGCCGAGGGGCGATTCTTGAGGGGGGGGTTCTGTAGGGGTTCTAGGTCCACCAGCCATTCTCTCTCCAATCAGCGGCAACCAGCCACACCTGTTCCTGGTTTGGAGGACTACTCTGCCTGGGTATAAGAACCTCTGCCAGACATGCCTTCAGCGCCGGGACATTATCAAGCTATGCCAAACACTCACCTTGCTTCTCCATTCTGGACTGCCTGAGACCTTGGAACTCCTGGGACCTCTCCTCTCTGAACTAAACCACAAGAAACACAGCATCTGGAGGATCTTGACCTGCAGCAATAAAATAAATTATTATTTTATAACTCCTGACTCTGTTCCTTCTTTTCAGTCAGCCACTTGGGGTCTAAATGTCTAAAAATATGACACTGTGTGGAGCAGAGAGCTGACATCTAGAGCGTCCAGGGAAGCAGATGGTGGGGGTTAAGGAAGGGCCCAGAGTGGGGCAAACAAGGGTGGACAGTGGTGTGTTCTATTTTGTGTCTAGTGACAACCCTCAATATATATTAACATATATTATGACGTATGTTATAACTAGAGACAGGACAAAATTTGAAAGTTAAAGGCGCAAAGGACAAGCACCCCCTAGTGGCTGGCTACAGAATAATTTATAAGTCCCGTCCCTCCATGTAAACGAACAGGATATTTACCTGACGAAAGATAAAAACAACACTTCAAACCATTTTTTAAGTTACTGATTTTTATTGATTCATGTACAGTAGTTTCTCTATTATTGCAGGGGGTACGTTCCACCCCACACCCCCACACGCCTAGACAGCAAGTGGATATTCTGTCCTCGAAGTTGATGTAACAGCAACAAAAGCAACAATTAAAGTGGCCAAATTGTGATAATGCTATCTGGATTGTAGCTTCACCACGACTGAGGCCAGGACATTTCAGAAGTGATCCAAGAAGCAAGAACTGTCAAATGAACAACCTCATCATGGTCCACCAAGACTTATTGATGAATGTAGGAAAAGAAGATCTGCTGTATGTTGTTGAACGTATGGAGAAGCTGCTGGAAGTAACTGGTAAATGGACTATACTTATACAGCTCCTGTCTATTTAATCAAGATACTCAAAGTTCTTCATAGTACGGTAGTCCCTTGTTTATCATGGGGGTTACGTTACAGACATCCCCGAAATAAGTGAAAAACTGCGAAGTAGGAACTATATTTATTTTAGTATTCGTATATTCTAAAGCTTTATAAACCCTTCCCACACTCTTACAATGTTCCAAACTCGTCATTTAAACAACATACGTATATGTACTGTACAGTACTGCAACATTTTATGAGGAACTCACCAGCCTTGGTCTGGTTCTGGTCCGGTTCTGATCGGCTATCTGCAGCCGATGATCACCAGACACTTTTGGAGAGAGCCGGACCTTCGGAGAGCCAGCACAAAACCCCACAATGGTCCTGATCAAGTCCAAATAATGCAGACGGATCCAGATGAAAAAGGTCCAGGTGAGCTCCGGAGAAGACACCGGACCTCCAAACAACGCCTCCCCGCTCAAGAGGCCTCATGGGCCAGCAAGCAGCACTCAGATTGACCGAAGAGGCTGGAAGTAGGCCTGGTCCAGTTCCCGGTCGGTTCCATGTGACCGTCTGCATCCGCTGAGTACTCAAGTCACTATGAATAACGACAGAACATTTTTATCAGGTTCGGATTGGATCAAAACTTTCCTCGATTTCCATAGAAAGCAGCAGCCGGAAGCACTGCTGGCTTCTGGGTAATGTAGTTATTTTGACTGGTGTTACAGTATAGGTTTATTGATAGAAAACTACAAAATGGAAGTGTATGTCTGAAGTATTTTTTTTGTTTACCATTTATCCTGTACCTCCCAATTACGTAATGTTAAATTTGACAATCGTTGAAAAACTGCAAAAGAGAAAGTTTGCGAAAGTCGAACCGCGAAGTAACGAGGGACTACTGTAGTTCATGTCTTGCTGCATGTTTAAATATGCATTTTTACAGTGTAGTTATTTGAAGCTTAATGAATGACATCATGTTACACTGTGATTGAAAACACAACAGTCTGTCAGCTTGTTAGAGGGTGGTACTGCTCCACGTTCGCAGTGCACAGACTCTGGTTTCAGAACCACTATGCAGGACTGGTATACCAAACATGTTCGTTTCAACTTGAGATAATAGCTGTCAGTAGAGTTGCTTCATCTATTTTTATTCATGTCAGTGATCATAATATTTGTCTGGTTTTAACCAAATACAGTATACAGTTTAATAGCTAGTGGAGCCCTGCTTTCTAAAAAAAACTTCAGTCACAAAACACGTCATAGCTTTCATGCAGATGTTTAAACATTAACACTTACATTTCTATCTTATTACATGATTAATAATTAATAATGATTAAAATATAATATTTTATCAGTTATGTATAGGGCTCAAAATAATGCATTACCTTTAAATATCCAAATGCATTTTGTTAAAAGACAAAGTTGTTATAATCTTAAGGGGACAGAGATGTTTGTAAAACCACAATTCAGAACTAGTTTGAAGGGACGTTCTACCTCAATCCAGGGAATTAGATTATGGAATGGCTTGGAGAATGTAGTTAAAAATGCCAAGTCAATGTTTACATTTAAGAAAATGATCAAAACGAATGTGTTAAAAAAAATGAAATAGCGTAATGTGTATTGTATTAGTTAGAAAATTAGAAAGAGTTAGTCATTTTGTACTGTTGGTTGAAGATTATTATTGTTTAATCTGATTGTTGGAAAAAAGGGGCAGATATAATAAGATTTATTCTTCTTTCTGCTACCTTTCATTTTTTTATATTTTGTACATTATCATTTATGGGATTGTCTTGTATTGTTTCTTTTGTAAAAAAAAAAGAACAAATTTAATAAACATAAACATAAACATTAATCTAACACAATTAGCATGATAATCCTGCCAATAGTACTCCAGGCTGCACTAAAAGTGGTATCTGCTGCAAGTTGCGCTTGCAAATACTCACATAGTTTTATGTAGATAACCATATAATGCAAAACTGTCAAGTCTAAACGGTTATAAAACAGCATTTACATGAATCACTATAAAGTTGGAGCTATTTAAAATTGACAGCTTTAGTCTGTCTTAAAAATTAGATTAGTCATAAACTTGTCAATCCAATCAGACTTAGGTCGTTTTCACACCTGATAGTCCGGTAGACTCGGTTTGATTGTGGACCAAAATTCTGAACATTTGTTTACATTTCAGCTGGTGCAGTTCACATTCACACTGCACTGAGTCAGTCGAGCCAACCTGTCCCCCCACCCCCCACCCCACCTGTGGTGGTGCTGCAATTAGAACTACTAAAGGAAACAACACGAAAACCTCTGAAGAAGACACTGAGCGCATCTTACTTCTGGAAATAAAAACAAAAATGGAGTGATGTCATATTTTAGAGGTTTTAGGATTTCTGTTTAGTCATTTTTTTAACAACAGACTCAGNCCGACTATTATTAACGGTCGGCTGACACATGCGGCTGAGTAAAGGCGGCAGAAGATGGGAGCTGAGGAGCCATCAAAGCGCATTAAATGCTTTCCCTGCTTCTACCTGCATTCTGCTCTGACATGTCGAATATTTTGTGATCTCACCTGTTTGGGTCGTCAGCCGCACGCGTCCGCTGAGTGCAGCGGCTAAATGAACGTCCATTTGGCTGATGGTCCTCCTTGAGCAGCTGGTTTCGGCTGTCATCGGCAAACTGGTTGATCCACTGTGAGAGCGAGATATTTATAAGACTGAGCTGAATACAGCAGCTCAGACTGAGGAAGTCTTTCGGACAAAAGACGAAACGTTTCTACACTTTTTTTTTTTTTTTTGAATGTCCAGAGGACCAGACTTAGCTTTTTTAGATTGTTCTACCTGGATTATTGAGCATGCATCAGGGGAACGTCCATTTGGGCTGATAGATCGCTGACAGTAGTCCATCTGAAGCATCACTGAACTTTTTATCTCTTTCAACCGGCTGGTCAGAGCGCGGTCAAATGGCTGCATGCAGCAGGTGGTTGCATGGCAAGCTATGTTGGCATATAATTGGATTGTCGGCCGCACGCGTCTGCTGACAAGATTAAAAGCCTGACACCGACCCGGCCTGCTCATTAAGCACATTATTATGGCCCGGCCCGAATCCGTGTCGGGCGGGGCCGGTCTCCGAGTTCGGTTTAGAAATGACAGTTTTAGTGTACAGTAGTCCCTCGCTACATTGTGGTTCATTTATCGCAAACTTGCTCTATCGTAGTTTTTCAAAATAAGATTGGACATGACACACAATTGGCATGGAATTTTTATTGAAAATAAATTATTTTAAATTATTTAGCACCTGCTTTACCTGTGTGCAGCCCACAGCTGCAGGAGAAGCGTCCTCCTACAGTGTGTCATATCTCCGCTCTGCAGTGGAGAAGTGGGCGTGGCCGAGAGCGCTGGCAAGTGGCTGAGAGCTGAAATCACGACATTCTGTGTTCTTTTAGAGCGTTTAGAGTTTAGAAACATTGGGCCTCATGCACGAACCGTTCGTACGCACAGATTCGTTCTGGAGCCAAGATGGTGTAGTGGTTAGGGCGTTTGACTTGGGACCCGAAGGACGCGGGTTCGCGTCCCGGCCACTACACACCTTGGGGTGTCTATGAGTGCACACCTATTTCTCCAGCTCCCCGAGCGCCTTCTATGGCTGCTCACTGCACCACCTGGTAGGTGGTTGGGTTAAATGCAGAGACGAATTTCGTCTGTGTATGGGAAACATACGCAGATGACAGACAAGACAATTATTATTATTATTATTATTTAAACTGTGCGTACGAGTGATTTAGGATCATTTGTGGCATTCAACAATGTTTTCGTATCCTACGATTTTTTTCAGATACGAACAAAATTTACGAGTGGTCCGGACCTGTCGTATATTTTACGAGCAGTCGGTCTGCTGTCATCCAGACGGAATTTCTCCACTAATAACTTCATATTTCGTTATTTAGAAAATATTTAGAGTTTAAAAAAGTCACGCACCACAATTGTTTTTGACAATAGGTTCTGTTTGAAGTCGAATTATAATTTTAAATGTAATAATGACTAACGGATTAAAGTATTTAAATTAAAATCAATTTGTTATCAATGCCGTTTTCTAACACTACAATATTAATATGAAGATCTCAAACTGAAACCAACTTAAATTATGAATTAATTTAAGTTTAATTTGTCTCGGTAACGCAGACTTCGGTAACGCAGAATTTAGTTTGACCTCCTCCTGTTGCAGTCACAGATCTCAGATAGCTCAATGAGATGAGCGTTGCGTCGCAGTTCCGAACCTTATGGGTTCAATTCCCACATGGGACAATTTTTTCTCCTTTTAATTCATTCCAGATTTAAAAAACACAAGAAAACTATTTACAATACAACATGAAATAAAGCATAAAGTCTTTTTAATCTGGAATGAATAAATAATCTAAAGAAAGAAGGAAAAAAAATAGTCATACCTTGTGGGAATCGAACCCACGAGGTCTCGATAAGGTTAGGAGCACCTAACGGTGCAATGCTTTACCCAGTGAGCCACCAGGACGCGTGTATATTTTAAGGTCCACATTTATTATAAACAAACATTCTTTGGCTTTAGTTGGTCATTTACTCCCATGAGTGACGCTGCTAATAAGGACAGATTTTCTTTTCTTGATCTCAGAGAGCAGAACTTCAATCTCCGCACCGGTAGAGTTCTTCTTTTTACTTTTCGCTGTCATTTTATGAACGAACACGTTTTGCCTCTGAGGCAGGAAACGTAGCCTTATATGGTGTTTTGAGGGGTGGGAATTATGTAAATAATCTCTCCGCGTGCACGCGCAGGTTGATAGAACAGGTGGAATTCATCATACGTATGCGGCTCATTTACACACTTTTCCTGAGGATAGAAGAGTTTGTTGAATCTGACGTGGCATGTTCGTACGAACAAAAGTAAGAGAAATTTAGGATAAAAATACGAACATGTTCGTGCATGAGGCCCAATGTCTTACTACTTGTGTTACTATTCCTACTTCCCTGATTTTCACTCTTCGTGGTACGGATCCCCCACGATAAATGAGGGACTACTGTACTATGTGAATATTCATGTGTTTACTCACAGTTTTGTGTGTCAAAGTAGCGACCAACAATCCCAGCCCAGTGAGACACAGGTGTTGGCTTCAGAACTGGAGCACACGGCAATGAAAGACGTTTGTTTGGTTTGATGGATCACAGTTTATTTGACACCTTGTGGTTGCTCAGGTCACTGTGTGTCACTTTCCTGAGGGACAGATCATTGAAATGCTTCACTCTGAGGTTTCTGTCTGAGTTGCAGTTAGTCTGCCAAGCTTCTCCAAAAGTACAAAGGGAGAGAACTTGAGCTGCAAAAGGGTCTTACTCTGCAGAAACATCCTAATATCACCAACCATCAGAACCATGTTGCAACCTGAAGCATGTTCTGGTGTGTTTTCAGAGCTTTCAGAAGGAGATGAGCGAGCACCAACCTCTGACCTCATGTGTTCTACATGCTGGACAGCATCTCCTCAGCTGCATCAACAACACCTCACCATGTATGTCTTCTACTTACAACCTCTTTTAAAAATTATGAAAAATAATATTTTCATCATTTTTTCCAGCAGGGACTTAATCCTGTTCTCCTCTTGTCCTGTTTGCAGTTTTAAGAGACACGCTGCTGCTCATTGAGAGGCAGTCTGGAGCTTTGCAGACCCACTCGGACCACATGTTCTCCTCAATCCTGTCTGCCATGGACAGTCTGACGCAGAACACTTCCACATCCTGCTGAGTGGAGGAAAGTGGACGGCCCTGTAGGGACTTAAAGTTTGTAGGCAAACTGCAATGATGTCATAGATATATTTTCTAAACTGCTTCATTTTGTTTTGCTTTATATGCAACACTTGTGTTCAAAACCCAGAAGACACTGGAGGTATTATTTTTCACAGCTTTAACTTTTTTCTTTACCTAAGACTTTTGTACATTTATTAGTATTCATAATTTGTACCTCAAGCACTAATAAATAATGTGTGTGCTAATAATATTCAAAAAGAGTGCATTCACAGGCAGTGTAAAATGTTTCATAAAGATGAAGGATTTAACAAAAAAGGAGTGTTTGGTCTTTTTCTTTTGGGGGTGGGGGGGATCATCTGTTTTCAGCAGCTCATTCAAAAGCAGTTCATGAGGAAGTAGTCTTAAGCAGAGACCTCCATGGTCCGTCATGACTCGTGCAGGCCATGTCAGGAGATCCCAGCCCTGCAGAGAGCTGCGGTGAGTCCTTGGTCTCCAGTAATACCTTCTCTGCAATAAACTGAATCCCCTGAAGTTGTCTGCAAATCATGCTCGGTCCTCAAAGCACTCCTCAAATAAAGAACCAGCGACAAAATTCATAATAATCTAAATGTAATTGTATTTCACGTTTCCTTTGTCAGCTTTATTGGAATATAAATTGGTATTTTGTAATTTAATTACATTTGGAGGTCAATGTTTTTTTTTTCTCCAGAGTATTTTTTGTTTGCTTTATTTAAATTTATTTATTTTTCAAATTAGGACATATTAAAAAGTATATGGTCTTCACCAGATCCCAAAACTATAAGTGTACAGAGCATGCACAACAGATTTCACCATGTTATTGTTATTTATTGAACATAAAGCCAAAATGGAAACGATTCAATCGATCAAACGTCTCAATCAACAGATCGTCAATGCGGACGCCTCTGTAATGGCCGGAGTTTCTCTGGAGCACACAGTTGTGTGTCAACACAATGCCAAGAAGGAAAGGCATCAGCAATGATCTTAGAGCAACAACTGTTGCTGCCTGTCCATGTGGGGAGAGTTGATCAACTTGAGAGTCCATCATTCCACAGAAAGAATGATTATTCACAAATGGAAAGCATTTAAGACAGTTGTCGGTCTCTGATGAGAGAAGCTGCAAACAGAAGTCCAAGCTCTCCATCTTAGACTCACTTGTCAGATTGGTACAATGGGAGCACGTGCTTGAACAGCTGCGTTCATAGCACGTAAGTCTTGAACAAACCTCCATTCATCTGGGGGTGTTGGTCTGATTTTCTTGACGGGAAAGATTGGTGTTCGTACCGGAGAGGAGGGGCAAGGAACAATTACTCCTGCGTTCAACAAAGAGTAGAAAACAGGTGTTATTCCTTCAACAGCCTCTGGTTTGAGTGGATACTGGGCAATCTTAGGTCTGTAAGACGATTTAGGAGTGATCTGAATGGGCTCTTGTCCTTTGATTAACCCGACGTCATATTTGGTCTGGGTCCACAAGCTTCGTGGGACCTCGGAGAGTCTAGGGTCCTCTAAAGAGAGTCCATTGAAAATTGTCAGTCATGTGGTTGGGTGCACTGGTGTCTGTACTGGAGTGACGTAAACGTGTGAGTTGAAAGTCTGTTTGTACCTTTGTACCTGTATCTTTGAAGGTGTTATACTAGAAAAAAATACATCCTATATGCTTTTCACTGCCTTATGCATCGCAAAGAAAACCATACTCGTAAATTGGAAAAATAAAAATAATCTTAGCATTAATCAGTATAAAAATCTTCTGTTAGATCATATTAGATCATATTTTAGATCATATTTTCTCTACTTCCGCTCTCGACAAGGCAAGTCGCATATCTTTCTGCTCCTTCCTTCCCTAAGTTTTTTTTCCTCCTCCCTGCTTGCTTTTTGTCTCGTCTGACACTTCAGCGCTCACTCGAACCAATTTGCGATGGAATTAGTAAATTGGGCTGTTTCTTCAATAGATAAGATTTTTTCCACGAAGCGGACCGTGCCAGGAGAAGCGGTCTGCCCCTCTGACACACACGCGGCTGGATACATGATGGACTCATGGGGACAGTGGCAGCCTATGTGTTTGACCGTCTTGAGTGTCGAAGACGTGGAAGATTTGTGGATTATTGGACTATTAGTAGCAGCTGCTCTTTTTTTTGGCATCGGAGGGACTGTCTGCTACCTGAAGCTGAGGAGGGCTTCGGCGGCTATCAGCGCGCTGGCGAAACTCCCTGATCAGCATGATTCTCTGATCCGGGCCGTGAGCAACTCATCCCAGCTGTTGTATGAGCTCAATCGCACGTTGGGTGCGTCGGTGGACTACCGGGGACCTGCTGGGCGTTTTGGAACTCGTTTACAGCCGCCTGGGTCCCAACTGGGCATGGATGGGGGTTCATAGACCGGAACCTCATATGATTTGGAATTTTGGCTCTGAAACAGCGTCTGGACTTGGAGGCTGCAGTGAAAAAGAACACTGTGGTCTGAATTGGAATAAACAAAAAGACTATCTAATCTGGTTTCTGCACACGTCCTTGAAAAGAGGCCTGTTTGGAAACTTTCTCCTGGAGCGTAGAGTTGAAGTGCCCTTGCTGACCTCCCTCACCCGCACCCCCCAGAGATCTCTGTGTGTGGCTCGGATGACGCCCAGCTGAACAAACTGCTGAACTGTGTTCTTTGAAGTTACTCACAGACTAAATATCTCCTTGCCTGTCGTCAAAACTGCAACAATGTCTCGTGTGACTGTGCTTTCGCTGATAGAGTTTTTGAGACTTTATCATGGAGTGTCCTCAGGCAATCTTTGATAAATTCTTTTTTTGAATATCACAAATGATACCTACTGTGCTTTTCCTTTTTCCATATCTGTTTTGCTCTTCATCCATGATGGATGAGAGATGGCCGCGCTGACGAACATGCGTGTTTTGAATTACAGCAGCTTAACATTCTCTGACCTCTGGATGACTGTGTTTACATGATCACGTTGTATTGGTTTACTGGTGCAATGTTAATAAAAAATCTCTTATCTCTTATCTCTTAGTCTTGAAACAGCATCTGCCGACACATTGGATCAATCTATTTGGCACTCTTTGATCGGTTCCGTTACGTAGTGAGGGTGGGGGTCTGGGATGTGGCCTTGTGGGGCATTGGGGCTGGAGGGGTTGGGGTTGCTTGGGCGGGGAGGACCCTGTCTTCGACCTGGGGAGGACCGGGGGGGTTCTGGGGGATATCTGCTAGGGGCGGCATGCGGGCCCTCGGGTGGTCGGTGGCGGCAGTCATGGGTCGCCGGTCGGTGACCCGGCTGTGCTGGGGTGGTTTCGGGGCGGGCGCCGGGGGCTTGGGACTCTGGGGACGTGTCGTCCCCGGGCTTGGGCCTGGTGGGGATCGGGGGTCGTGGGCTCTGGTGGGCGGGTCGCCGGGCATGGGTTGACTGGCGCTCTGGTGCCCGGCTCTGGCCGGGGGCCCTCGGCTCGCTGGTGGGTTGGGGGTTCATATGCTGGGGGGTGGGTGTCTGGGGGCGTGACTGGTGGCCAATGGGAGGGGGCGGGCAAACCCAGCCTGGGTGTCTAATGTGTTATGTGTTCTGAAAGTTGTTAATATGAAGGGTGGGTGTAGTATTTCTTCTGGGGTGGGGATTAAGTGGATGTCCTTGATGATGGTCTTGGACTATGCTTGGCCGGTGTGCGGGCCCTGGTTGGGGCCTGTTCTTGGTGCTTCCTGGCTCTGTCGGCGGTTGGGCGGGCGCTCTTGGCCGTGTCGTCCATGTGGGATTTTGTGCCCTCTTGGACGGCGGGCTGACTGCGGTTCGCAGGGGTCACGGCGGCCCTGGTGGGTGTGGGCTGTTGGTTCTGCTGTTGGCGGCCCTCGGGGCCGTGTCCTCTCTGGTCTTGGCTCAATGGCCTGGCGGTCGGAGAGGTGTTTCTTTTTCCTCGCTCCTTGGGTGGACCTTGGCGAGCTGGGGGGGTACGCAGGGTCAGCGGGGGAGCTGACTCGCTGTGGGAGCACTGTTCCTGCAGATATTTTTCTCCCCATCCCTCAACACGCACCTCCGCCCTCTTCATCTTAAATTAATACATGTAGGGAATTTGAGTCTCGGGTGTGCTGCAATGGTTCTACATCTCTGTTGTTCAGAACACCTGGGACTCAATTTTATATACACTTTAGACATTCATTCATAAACTTCTTCATAAAAGTCACATATAGGGAATGGATTGAGCACTATGGCTATGGGTGGCGGGATGACACCAATCTCACCCCCATGCCTATGCTCACTCAACATTATGCATTTAGACAATTAGGGCTTGGGTTAGAGTTGGAGTGGAGGGGAAACTGGTACAATGCCAGCCTTTGCTCCTTCTCTTTCCTTTTTAAGTACACTTTAGAACAACACTCACCAACAGTACATTTGGGGACGGGGGTGTGTGTATCGGGGTCTTGATTTGTTAATTTCAATTTTATTTATTTATGTATTTATTTATATATATATATTATTTATTTATTTTTCTCTTACCCCCCTGGTTGCCTGGCGGACATTCTGGGGGTGGGCCGTCAGGGGTTGTGCTGGGGTGTGGGGGGGTTCGGGGCCTGCGGGTTTGCCGTGGGCGGGACTGGCAGTGCGCTCCCCCTGGGGCTGCTTGGGCTCGGGTGTCCTGTCCTGTCCTGTCGGCGGGGCGCGGGGTGGGCCGGATCTTGGATGTCTGCTACTCTCCACCCCAGAATGAATGGGCCTACCTCCTGGGTTTGGATGTGGGCTGCCCCATGTAGGGAGCAGGTACATGTCTTGGACCTGGGGGGTATAGAGTGTGCTTCGGGATTATGAATGGAGCGTGTCGTTATTGTTTGTCTTTCTATGACTGAGGGTGAGGATGAGGGTGGGTCTGAATGAGTGTGTCTGTGTATGAATGTTTAAGTGTCAGGCTGGGACTTGGACTGCCCCCTCTCTGATACTTCTGAGGCTACCTAGTGTCGCGCTCTTGCCACGTGGCCCCCTGGTGGGTGTTCCTCTGCCTGCGGGCGTGCTTGGGACCCTCACTATCTGGGGCTGGGCGCTTGGGCGTTGGTCGGCTCGGCCTGGTGGCTGCCTGGTGGGGCTCGGGTCCTCTGGTCCTGTCGGGTCTGGGCCTGAGGGGTGGGCGTCCCCGGTGCCCGAGCATCGGTGACCGGCCCTGGGGCTACGTCGGTGCAGCGGGCTCTGGCGGGGGCCTGTGTATTTGTCGCTGTTGACCCCGGGGGGTCATTGTGTGTGGTCCCTGGTGGGGTTCGTCCGGTTCTTCCCCTTGGTCGGATCTGGGGAGTGGACGAGTGGCTCGTCCTGTTCGGGTGGTCCTGGGGACTCTGGGCTCGGGGTCCTTCCTGGGGTCTTGGGCTTTGATCGCCCTTTCGTCTGTCTCGGGCTTTGGGGGGACAGATCTCTGATGCTTCACAATCGCTA
Organism: Garcialebias charrua; assembly: GCA_038048925.1. Taxonomy (NCBI): domain Eukaryota; kingdom Metazoa; phylum Chordata; class Actinopteri; order Cyprinodontiformes; family Rivulidae; genus Garcialebias; species Garcialebias charrua. The sequence continues at coordinate 18,613 of JBBPBX010035625.1, forward strand.
CTAAATGTTCTATTGGAGGAACCTTATTCACTTATGCATGCTCACAACCACACACAAATGGATGTAGGGATGTATATGTAGATATATGTAGATGGGTATATAAATGAATATAAATATATATGTATATATACTGTCTATATATTTGTAGGTATGGGTATGTTTATATATAGAAATCTAATGCAAGGTCATGAATATTATCAGTCTTTATGCTTGTATGTTTCGTTGCTGTGTTCTGTCATGTGCTTTGCAGGATTGTGGACGGAGGTTTGGTGTGTTCGCCTTGTGCTCTTTTTGTGGATAATTGTTGTTTTGTTGTCTCACTTTCTCTTTTCTTTCTTTCTCTATAAAAAAAAATAAAATTAAAAAAAATAAAAAAATAAAAAAAATAAAAAAAATAAAAAAAATATTGGAGTGAGAGGATGGCTATAAGGTGTGAAGGGAGGCCATCTATAAATGGAAAAAAAAAAGAAAGTCTGTTGGAGTGAGAGGATGGCTATACGGTGTGAAGGGAGGTCATCTATAAATGGAAAAAAAAAAAGTCTGTTTGTACATGTTGAGGGATGGTGAGTACATGCAGTCACCTAGTGGTAACCAGTCAGATGTTGAGACAGAGTCTTGGGCCAGGGGACCTAAATCTTTCCATTGCATTGTCTGTGTGCATGCAAGAGATATGTGTGGGAACGAGTGTTGTATGGTGAAGAATGTTGTCTGTGCAGGTGAATTGGGTGTGTCGGTTTCATTCAATGACACGAGGAGAAAACAAGCAGTTGTTGTCCAGCAGATTTCAGTGATATGAAGTATGGAGGGAAGTGTGTTCAGGAAAGGGGTTGTCAGGGGATCGTCCAAGTCAGTCACTAAGTGAGCTGTACAATGTAAGGTATGAGAGTCATGTATGATGACGTCTGGGGGCATCCTTTGTGCAGACATGTCAGTTAGTGTCTGAGTCTGTCTCTGATCTATGAGTAGCCACTCTAGGGCAGACAAAGTTGTTTCTGAGTGTTAATTCTACGTGAGTGAGTTATAGCCGCAGGATCTTGCAACAAGTCCTCACTCCAGCCTCTCCAGTAACGGGTTTTTTAACTTTTATCCTTTGCACACGAGTATTACCCGATATGTCTCAAGATTAGTTAAGATTAAGGCTGAGACGAGGTAATTCAACCAGACTGTTACTGTCTCCATCTAAACGTCACACCCATTATTTTCACTCCGATAGATAGTCCGACTTAGCAGAATGGAGTCAGATCGTACCTCACGGAGAAACGTATATTAAACGACAGCTTACCTCTAGTAGATTGTTATTGTTATCCGTCTGGTCAGTTTTGGAACCTAGGAAAATAAGGTTCCAGGGTATTGTTTTACTCTTTCTGGCTAACAAAACCATTTAAAACCTCCAATAATCTAGTTGTTATCTTTGAACCAAGTTTTCCATCATTTAATATCAAGGTGAGTCGAAGGAAAAATCCAAATTTGTACGTTTTATATGTTTCTTTATTATTTAATTGCAAGGGAACAGCATAAGCACTACTTACTACAGAAAAGATTTAATCAGGTTACATGATTTGCATTTAAGAGATAAAAGATTCACAGCTCACCAAAAGATGTCTTCCACACGCTGGGTTTTAATGTATTTTTACCTTTAATTGAATTGAGTTGTACTCCAATCAATGTATAATTTGTATAATCTTCAAAAATGTTGGTTTATTCTACAATAATCTGATTCCGATCAAATATGTTTAATCCACCCAGGTAATCTTGGTGTGTTCCAACTTGTGTTTTTATCTCCACCAGGAAAACTTATTTTAATCCTATCAGGAAATCTTGTCACCTCCAGGTGATGCTGTTGTACTCCAATCAGAAGTCTGCACTTCCAGCAGACTGAACAAATCTTTGTTTAATCCCACATAGGAAAAGCTTGTGTTTTCAATCCTTCAGGAAAAACTTGTTTTGTAATCATCCACTTTAGAAATCTTCATTTAATCCTGTTATTATCCAGTCAGGAAAGTCTGCACTTCCAGCAGACTGAATAAGTCTTCGTTGTAATTCCACAGAAAAACCTCCAGGTAATTCTGTCGTGTTAAAAATCCCAGTTGTAATCCATCAAAACTGTTCAAGGCCAAAAAATCTGGTAATCCTCCCAGGCAAAATCAATTATTCCTCAAAAGTGTTATCCATTCAAAGATATTGTAATCCATTCAGTTGTTCTGCGATGCTGATGAGCAAGGCCTTCAAAGCAGGCCTGAGGTTAAAATTAGAACATCGTGTTCTCCTGGCTTTTCATCCAAGGTCAGTCAGCTTCTAGCTGGCAGGTCTCACTCCGTGGTCAGACCGAGTGACCCGAATACAATAACTGACTTTCCAATCCTGCAAAATCAGCTTTAATCCATCAAAGATTGTTTTCCAAACATTCAGCTTGCTGCAGTCTGATCTCTCGACGCACAAAACTTCTCTTTAAACTTTTCCAGATTCAAAATCAATCAGCTCTCCGAATGCAGGCATCAATCCAAGTCTTCTTTCCACAATATAATTCTTCAAGGTTTTCCAAACATCTGCTCCGTGGTACCGACAACCAGGGCGTCAGAAGCGGTGTTCCCTTAGCTTAAACAAGCTGATAAGCCAGGACCCGTCAGAGCAGATCCCAATGCCGCAAAAACACTTCTTTCGTCCTGGAGTAAACTCTTTTTGAATCAATCCAATCTTCTTAAAGTATCTAGCAAATTCAACTAATTCCTCATGACTTCAGCATCTTCAACCAGTTGTATTCCATAATTAATGTTGAATCTTATCCAGAAATGTTGTTTTGTTCCACAAAAATATTTCCAGATCAGGAAAAACAGTATTCCACAAACAAAGCAGCTTTTAATCCATCATTGCTCATTCAGGCTGACGGGAATTCCCCAACAGCAGAGCGGAGATAAAAAGTACACAGTGTTCCACTAACAAAAACAGCCTGTCAGCGTGCCGTCAGTGCTCGGTTCTGTCAAAATTACTTTAATCTTTCATCAACAGAGGAATCTCTGTAACTGATTTTTCCATCTTCATGCTTCAGTGGCTTTTTGCTGTCATAATAATTTAATCTTAATATAAATTTAGTTGTGGATAGAACTGGGAAGTTTATCCTACCTTTTTCTTGTCAGAAAGTGCCACAAGGGATTTCCAAAAGAATAGGAAAATTATTCCATCTCTGAAGCCAGTCCAAATTGTGAAAAAATTGGAAATATCCGGGCTGAGAGACAAAAAAGCATTCCTTGTTGCGCAAAAAGAAAAACCCTTTTTCAGATAATCCAATCTTCTTTTCAGCTTTCAGAGAGTTCAGTTATAATCCACAAGAATTCTTCAGGGGTCCAAAAACTCAGCAATTTTTCTTCTCTCAGACAGCCTTATTTATAGTCAAGAAAAGGGTTTGACCCCCACTATTCTAGACCATCATGTCATTTTCCTGTTTTTTCATTGGTCAGTAATGAGGTAACTTTCTCAGCCTTCACCGGACTGGTGACATAATGTCTCCTTCAGCTGTCACCCTCCCTCAGCAGAGAATGACCTAATGCCATCTGTAATCTGGCAAAGTTCCAATTTTTTCAGTCAGAACAAGTTTTCAACTTTCACCCAGATCCTCAACTTTTACCTAAATTTACTCAAACTGTGGAAAAAACACTCTTTCAACGTGCTATGTAATATTTAAAACTATTTTTCAACCCTCAGCAGTGGAGCATCCTTTAGTTTACTGCGAATCTTAAAAGAAAACATAAAATAACATACATTTTACTTCTCAATACATAATTCTGCACATTCAGTCAATCACTTAACATCCAGAAAACATTTTGCTTCAATAGAATTCTGTTTCACAAAAGTTCACATTCCCATCTGAAGCTTTTCACTTTTCTTTTGAACCAAGGCCTGACTTTCTCCTGTGTCTCAGCTGTGTTTAAGATAAGAGACCGTGCTCCTCACACTAAAATGTATGTGTGTGGGAGTGGGTGCGTGTGCTCGTGTACGCGTGGGTGTGTGTGTGTGCGTTAGAGCCTCTGTGTCTGGCTGCTGTAGCATGAAAAGTGCTCATTCAAAGATTACATTTTATTTTAATTATCTTTGCTTTAAAAACTCTCTTCATTTTTAACAGGCCTTGATCCACAGAGCTCTGTTTTAAGAGGCCTTCAGCTCATCTTAACAAAGTGTTCTTTCTATTTATTTTGGGGAGTTCTATTTGACAACACAGCAAAACACAGCAAAACTAACAGCAGAAAGGTTTGCCTTATCTACTGGACCTAATTCTGTTCAGGCCTCCTGGGCCTGAGTGAGCATGCATATATGACCTTTGCTGTGCGTGTGTTAATGTGAGGCCTGACTCAATCTTATATTTCTTATAGCACAGGGTTAACTGAACACACAACAACTCAAAGACAGTTTACTAAAATACAACCAAAGCCTAAAAATAAAAACATATGAGTTTAAAATGCCATATAAATTAAACTAATCTAGGGTTACTGACGGTGTGTTATTACACCCTGCTCTCAGCCCTGTGCCAAAGGCAACTTACCATGTGTGTGTATATGTGTTGTAAAGATCTTTGCAGCAGTATAAGTCTGTTTTCAACCCAAAAGTCCTGCATATTTTGACATCCCCTGCTTGAAAACAGGCGGTACTGCTCAAACAAGTCCTCTAACACTCATCGTGTCATCTGTGTCCCCGCCTGGGACCCCGAGATGTCGTCGACTTGTCGCGCAGGATCCTTGGTGCCTCTGGACCCTGGACTGCTGTTCGCTTTCTCTCAACATCCATCATGGTGTAGTCATCCTGGTCAGTTCCACGTGTGCCGCCCGGCTGAGGTGAGGTCGTCCTCCTCAGGTCATCTCCTCAGGTCATCTCCGGAGATCCTGTAGTGGTCAATGATTCTTCGTTCTCCCTTGTTGATCGAGCATCAGGATCAGCATTCTCCCTGGCTTCAGACATCCTTCAGGCGAGTAGGCAGCATTGCCATCCACACCTACTGAAGCGGTGGTGTTACAGTGAGTCTTCAAGAATCAAGTCAGACTCTGAGTCAATGGGATCAGCTACTGCTGGTCTGACTGGGATAGCGTCGTCAGGTTCTTCCGGCTTAGCTGGGCCGGTTGTATCAGGACATTGTAAATAAGTAAATAAGTGAAATAAGTAAAGAAGTAAAGAAGTAAACTAAATTTTATATACTAGCAAGAGCCGGGGAGGGTTTTTAAGCGGTGTTGGCTAAAATTATCAATTTCTTTCTGCTTTCGGAATCAAACCTCCTGGGTCGTACTTTGGGACTTTGCTCAGTAGCGTTGATTCTGGCACCGTCTTGTGTTTTACGGTGTGGACAGTCCTGACTTTTGGTTAGGTTTTGATGTTCTCCAGTTCGGTTTCTTCTGATGAAAGGAGGGACTTTGTCACAGTCCAGATGAATATTACCCCAAAATTCCCAACGAGGGAGTATGGCTTGGCAGCTGTCATCCTTCGGTGGGGCAGGATAAATCACTTCAGCCTCCCAATATCCTTGGTGGCATAATCCCATTAGTGGTCTACAGCCCCAATCACAGTGCCATTCAGGGGTTTCTTTGTCCAGATGAATCCAGTTACATCTCGTTGTCCTTTTTATGTTGTGATGTAGGAGCATTATCCAGGTCACAATTCCTTCAGGCAAAATCAGTAGATTGATTACCTTGAAGTGGGGTTTGTCAGGCCCCGTTAGGTTCTCAGCCTCTACTGCAGACACCCATTCAGGGGTGTTTCTCAGCTGGTACATCCAAGCTGGATAGCCTGCTAGTCTTACTCTTTCCCAGGTCTTGGTAAGATTTTCAACAGTTTCATTTCTGTCCCATGGTACGAAGATGTCTCTTTGCGTGGTGTCCCAGCAGGTCATGTTTGCATATTTGGATCTCCCATGGGAGACTTTTACATGCGTTAGGCTCCATGGTCTGATTCCGGCTTGATACAAAATAACCAACAACATAACTAAGCCTATTAACACTACGAATCCCCGCAGCAGGGTTCGTAGACAAGTTGCTTTATCCATTCTCATAATCCTTAAACAGTCCTTAGGTCGGTTAGGGGTCGCCATATCTTCATAGATGTATGGTACATCTTCATAGATGTGTGGATCTGCATCGCTGTTTGAATCATCTCGACTTAGTCTACTTTCCAGACTTGTCATGTTGAGAGAGTTTCTTTTCAAAGACTTTGCTTCTTTTAGCTCTGGGCTTCCTCCTCGAGCGCCTGTGAGTTGTGGTCACTCGATCTTTGAGGAGCTCCAGATATAGTGGAGAGGGGTGTGGCCATCCAGGTTGCAATCTTTACCACACCCACTTCCACCGAATCACCAGCCATTCGGTAGGTTCAGGCTGGGGTCCTTCCAGGTGCCATTTCTGTTGGGGTTTAGGTCCCCATCTTAATTTGATACTTATTCCTTTTATCGTCAGGTAGACCACATTAAATATCCATGGTGAGGTTGGAGGACAAAGCTTAGGGTGATATTCTTCTTGAGGTTCATCCAAATGAGACTTTCTGGTATTTTTGGCGATCGGTCTTGAGTCTATTATGTCTTTCTCTGTCACTGCTCTTCTATGGGGTTCTGCATGCTACATGGTGTGAGGTGGTCAACCATCTGCCGGCGTTCCAGGTTGCCAATGTGGTCGCATTTGACTCTCACTGGGACCTGGCCCTCTTTTCCTTTCACACGTCCTTTGTACAGTTCCACGCAGAGAGGAGATGGGTGTGGCAATTCTGGTCTCAACCCTCTCCACACCCACTTCCATTGGTAGACCCCCCAACATGCAGGTTCAAGCTGGGGGCCTTGCAGCCCACAAAAAGGTTCGTCAGATGGGTCCTCACCTCTTCGGTGCTGTTCCTCCGCCTCCCACAGTCTCTGTCTGAACATTTCCCTGGATTTTCTTCCATATTGCACATAGTGTTCACCCCATTCTTCCAACGCTGTTACCGTACTGACAAGTGGGTGTCCTCTGTACGATACAGTCGTCCTGTAAGCCATTCGTACTGGGTATTCTTCCCAATCGTTGATGGTTGTGCAGACTCGATCACACAGCATTCGTAGGGGCAGCTCAGTGTTTTCAACCACTATTTTGTTTGGGTTAGTTTCCCGGTTGTAGATGCTTATTTTCATAGCTCGGCTTGTTGTCCAAACCTCCAACTCCCCTATGGAGATCTCGCAGAAATGTGTTTGATGTGGCTCTCTGTAATTATGGCCCCATCTGATTTTGAATTGCTTTCCGAGTACTTTTAAATAGACAACATTGAAGATCCATGGTGTCCCCATTGGGCTGGGGTTGTATGGCCTTCTCCATGAGTCTTTTGTTACTGCGTAGTCAGTGATACCTAAGAGACCCTTTAGTTAGGTCTTTGCTCCTGTAGAACATTATACATGAGCAGTAGTAATTTTTGGTTCTGTTAAAGTTCAGGGTATAATCTTTTCTTGGACGGTCTAACTTTACTAGTTCTTTCCGTACAATTAGAGCTGGTTGATACGGTCCTGTCCTGGATCGTTGAATCAGCAAATTCCACACATAAGTGGGTGCCTCGTCCTCTGAGTCTGAGTCATTGTAAAGCGGGTCTCTGTCCCAGGACCAGCATGTTTCAATGATTTTTGCAGATTTTATATTATCCTTCCCTTTCCAAATATAATTTGGACACCTTAAGACTTGATTTAATGATTCTCTACCTTTTCTCCTGCGATCAGACACTGCACTAAAAGGCCTAATATCCGGGGAGATACAACAGTATGCAAGTCTATGTATCTGCCACATATCCAGTATGTTTCCGGTGATATACGGGAAGATCTCATCTTTAACAGATCCTAGTACAGGATATCCCATGTATACCCATCCGTGATAGATCCTAGCACTGGATATTTTCTGGATACTCATACATGATCAATCCAAGTATAGGATATTTTCTGGATACACATCTGCTATAGATCCTAGTATAGAATATTTTATGTATACCCATACTTGAGATATCCTAGTATTGGATATTTTCTGGATACCTATATGAGAAAGATCCTACTATTGGATATTTTTTGGATACCTATATGTGAAAGATCCTACTATTGGATATTTTCCATATACGTATCTGTGATAGATCCTAGTATTGTATATTTTTGGATACCCAAACATAATAAATCCTAGCATTGGATATTTTCCAGATACAAATCTGTGATAGATCCTAGTATTGGATATTTTGTGGATACTCATACATAATAAATCCTAGTATTGGATATTTTCGGGATACACATCTGTGATAGATCCTAGTATTTGATATTTTCTGGATACCCATACATAATAAATCCTATTATTGTATATTTTCCGGATACACATCTGGCAGATCCTCATATTGCATATTTTCTGGATATCCATACATAATAAATCCTAGCATTGGATATTTTCCGGATACACATCTGTGATAGATCCTAATGTTGGATATTTTTTGGATACCCATCTGACAGATCCTCATATAGGATATTTTCTGGATACCCATACATAATAAATCCTAGCATTGGATATTTTCCGGATACACATCTGTGATAGATCCTAATGTTGGATATTTTCTGGATACCCATCTGACAGATCCTCATATAGGATATTTTCTGGATACCCATACATAATAAATCCTAGCATTGGATATTTTCCGGATACACATCTGTGATAGATCCTAATGTTGGATATTTTCTGGATACCCATCTGACAGATCCTCATATAGGATATTTTCTGGATACCCATACATAATAAATCCTAGCATATGGATATTTTCCGGATATACATCTGACAGATCCTAGTATTGGATATTGTCTAGATACCCATACTTAAAAAATCCTAGCATTTGGATACTTTCCGGATACACATCTGTGATAGATCCTAATATTGGATATTTTCTGGATACCTATACATAGTAAATCCTAGTATTTGACATTTTCCAGATACACATCTGACAGATCCTCATATTAGATATTTTCTGGATACCCATACATAATAAATCCTAGCATTTGGATATTTCCGGATACACATCTGACAGATCCTAGTATTGGATATTGTCTGGATACCCATACATAAAAAATCCTAGCATTTGGATACTTTCCGGATACACATCTGTGATAGATCCTAATGTTCGATATTTTCTGGATACCCATACATAGTAAATCGTAGTATTTGACATTTTCCGGATACACATCTGACAGATCCTCATATAGGATATTTTTTGGATACCTATACATAAAAAATCCTAGCATTTGGATAATTTCCGTATACACATCTGTGATAGATCCTAATATTGGATATTTTCTGGATATCCATACATATTAAATCCAAGTATTGGATATTTTCCAGATACACATCTGACAGATCCTAGTATTGGATATTGTCTGGATACCCATACATGAAAAATCCTAGTATAGGATATTTTCCGTATATATATATATATATATATATATATATATATATATATATATATATATATATATATATATATACTGTTACTCCCAAACTCCCTCCTAAACAATTTAAATTTACATACTGTATACAATATTTTAAATAAACAATCCATACAGCATGTGTTGTTTATGTAAAATATTGTATATATAGTAGTATTAAAATTTAAATTGTTTATTTAAGAAGGGAGTTTGGGAGTAACAGGTGATGAGTGTGATTGCAACCTGGTACGTGTCATGACAAAAGTTGACTGAACTTGAACTATCCTACTTTGCTGTTTTTCACTTATCGCTAGTGGGCGTGTTCCCACCAGCAATATGCATGGTCCAGCGCACCTCATGGTCCCAAACACCTGTGATAAACGAGGGACTATATAAAACTAACAAACCGGTGTGTGTGTTTGTCTTTTTTTTTAAGTAAAAACTAATTTAAATTATTTTCAGAAATGCTGTCTTGAATAATTTTGTAGATGTTGAACAACACTATGCAAAACATTAAAATTTCTTTGTTTAAAAGAGCATTTATTGTACAGTAGTTTGTTTTGGGCATGTTTTATGTTTGAGTTTTTTGTTAAATAAGTTCTATTCTATTCACATAATAAATGTTTACTCAGCAGAGGTAAAAAGTAATACTGACAATAATTCACATTAGCCTTTAAAGAACCTTGACCAAAAGACATTTTTCATCTTATTTTGTTCACTTCTGCTTAGTTGAGAAAGTCCCAATTGTTCCTTTAGGACTAAGGCATTACCATCTGGTTCCCACTGAAAACCCATTCGGGGCCCGTTAAACCCATACAAAAAGGCCTAATATCTGGGGAGATACAACAGTATGCAAGTTTACGTATCTGCCACATATCCAATATGTTTCTGGTGCTATACGGGGAGATCTCATCTTTAACAGATCTTAGTACAGGATATCCCACGCATACCCATCTGTGATAGATCCTAGTATTGGATATCTTCTGGATACCCATCCATAATAAATCCTAGTATTGGATATTTTCCAGATACCCATACATGAAAAATCCTAGAGTAGGATATTGTCTGGATATGTATATTTAACTGTACACTTGCATATTGTGTGTGTGTGTGTGTGTGTGTGTGTATGTGCGTGTGTGTGTGTGTGTGCAAGGGGTTATGGAGAACAAGATCTGTGAGTTTGGTGGTCCTATCACTGCGTTTAGTTGGAAATCCTAACCCCAATTTGTTAAAATACAAATACCCATAATTCATAGGGAGAACGTAGGACGGACAGGAATCTCATAAATTGCGGTCAGGGAGTTATGGAGAACAAGATCTGTGAGTTTGGTGGTCCTATCACTGCGTTTAGGTGGAAATCCTAACCCTAATTTGTCCAAATACAAATACCCATAATTCATAGGGAGAACGTAGGACGGACAGGAATCTCATAAATTGCGGTCAGGGAGTTATGGAGAACAAGATCTGTGAGTTTGGTGGTCCTATCTCTGCGTTTAGTTGGAAATCCTAACCCTTGGTCAAAATACCATAATCCAAAAAAAAAGTGTTGGGAAAGTGTTGAAAGTTCCGATCAGCTCTGCAAGGTGCTGGCCAATATCTTTAACACCTCATGCCCTGTAGACAGATCCCGTCTGCCTGAAGACCACACCACCATCATCCCAGTCCAAAAAAGCTCTACAGTAGCCGTGTTTCCATCAAGGTTTCTAGGTGCGCATTTTGAAGTAGCGCAGCAGAAAAGCTTAATGGAAACGGCAAAATGCGAGGTTACTTCCTGAAATACGCTAAAAAGTTTATACGCTCGCTTGAGGTGGTTTTTGGGATGTTCGGAAATGAGCAGATGCGCACAACGACAGATGGAAACACATTTTCCGACTCATTTCTGACGTAGCGAACATTCACGTCACGTGACGTTCAGCTTTTTCCGCTCCGGACAACATGTAACATCGCTAAAACTAGTTTGCATGACAGAATAAATACAACTCGCCTGATAGCAACACATACCTGAAATATTCTCTCCATTTTGACGAGATGTGTGGCCGGGTTCTGTTTTCAACTGCTACTTCCTGTTTACTGTAGACATGCGCAGTGCTGACGTCTGACGTAATGACGCTGACGTCTGACGTAATGACGCTGACGTCTGACGTAATGACGCTGTGCGCGGCTTGGAAGAAGTGCTTCAAGCCAGTAGATGGAGAAACACTTCTGATCTGCATTAATTTGTATTTACATATTTGCGAGGTAGCTCAAATTTCGCAATTAAAATGGATGGAAACACAGCTAGTGACTGCTCTGAATGACTGTTGGCCAGTGGCCCTCACCCGATAGTCGCTAAATGCTTCGAAAAACTGTTCATGACCCACATCAAAACAACCATCATCAACAAGGACCCTCGAGTATGCATACTGTGAGAACCAATCAACAGAGGATACCATCTCCTCTGTGGTCCACACTGCTCTCACCCACCTGGAACAGAAGGACTCATACACCCATATGCTCTTTGTGGACTTCACATCTGCCTTCAAAATCATGATCCCCCAAACCCTAATGGACAAATTACTAACACTAGGACTAAGCCCCTCCATTTGCAACTGGTTCCTTGACTTCTTAACTAACAGACTTCAGTCAGTGATGATCCACAACTTCTCCTCTTCCACCATAACCCTCAGCACTGGCTCTCCTCAAGGATGTGTGTTGAGCCCTCTCCTGTTCACTCTGCTCACATATGATTGTGCAGATACCCATCCAGGTTGATAGACAAACTATCCACACTTGGACTAAGCCCCTCTATTTGTAACTGGGTCTTAGACTTCTTAACAAACAGACCACAGTCCGTGAAGATCCACAACTTCTCCTCCTCCACCATCACCCTCAGCACTGGCTCTCCTCAGGGATGTGTGCTGAGCCCTCTTCTGTTCACTCTGCTCACATATGATTGTACAGCCACACATCCAGGCTGTCATATTGTTAAGTTTGCAGATGATACAGCTGTGGTGGGATGCATCACAGATAATGATGAATCCAGCTACAGACAGGAGGTGGAACATCTGGAGAGCTGGTGCAAAGAGAACAACCTTCACATGAATGTGAAGAAGACGAAGGAGATGATTGTGGACTTCAGAAGGAACAAACACACCCACACCCCACTGTATATAGGTGGATCTGCGGTGGAGGTGGTCTCCAGCTACAAATACCTGGGTGTACACATGAATGATAACCTCAGCTGGAGCAACAACACCACCAGCCTGATCAAGAAAGGTCATCAGAGACTCTACTTCCTCAGACGGCTGAGACGAGCCGGTCTGAGAAGCTCAGTCCTCACCTCGTTCTACAGGTGTGCAGTGGAGAGCGTCCTGTGCTCCAGCATCAACGTGTGGCATGGAGGCTGCACAGTTGCAGAGAGGAAAGCTCTACAAAGAGTGGTGAAGGCTGCACAGAAGTCTGTGGGAGTCAGTCTCCCCACCATCACAGACATTTACACCTCCAGATGCAGAAAAAGAGCCACCTGCATCATGAAAGACCTCACTCACCCAGCACACTCACTCTTTGCACCACTCCCCTCGGGACGGAGGTTGAGGAGCATCAAATGTAGAACCACTAGACTGAGGAACAGCTTCTACCCTGAGGCTGTCAGACTCATGAATAAATAAATAATAAGAATAAACACTGCAAAATGTCACATCATGCTGATACTGATCTGTTTCTTGTTGCTGCGTTCATCTGTGACCATCTGCTCATGTTCGTGCTGCTGTTTATAATGATGTTTTTCTACTACATTAGGGCTTAGTGTATTACTAGCTGATGTCTCTCTTAGTTAATCCTAGATGTTATTATTGTTTTTCTCTTGCATTTGTTGTTGGATGTAACTGGGACCCTAATCTCGTTTTCAACACATGTACTACATGCGGTGCAAATGACAAT
>JBBPBX010035626.1:0-31953 GCA_038048925.1 Garcialebias charrua
GCAACGCCCGCATGCCTCAATGACTATCGCCCAGTAGCACTCACCCCCATCCTGATGAAGTGCTTTGAACGGCTAGTCATGAAAAGCATCACATCTGTCCTCCCTGACTCCCTGGATCCCTTCCAATTTGCATACCGACCTAATCGCTCAACCGACGATGCCATCTCCTCTGCCCTTCACACAGCTCTCACACATCTGGACACGAAGGACTCCTATGTTAGAATGTTGTTCATCGACTTCAGCTCGGCATTTAACACCATCATCCCCCAACAGCTCATCCTTAAACTGGACAGTCTGGGGCTGAACACCTCAATGTGTAACTGGCTGCTAGACTTCCTGACCGGGAGACCACAGACAGTGCGGGTCGGGAGTAACACATCTAGCACCATCACATTGAACACAGGGGCCCCACAAGGATGTGTGCTGAGCCCCCTTCTATTCACCCTGCTAACACACGACTGCACACCATCGTACAGCTCCAACCACTTCATCAAGTTTGCGGACGACACAACAGTGGTGGGTCTCATCAGCAACAACGATGAGACGGACTACAGGAACGAGGTGAGCCGCCTGGCCTTGTGGTGCGGACACAACAATCTCACTCTCAACGTGGAGAAGACAAAGGAGATTGTTGTGGACTTCAGGAAGAAGGATGCCCAACATGCCCCTCTGACCATCAACAGCACCGCAGTGGAGAGAGTAGACAGCACCAAGTTCCTGGGAGTGCACGTCTCAAAGGACCTGTCCTGGAGCAGGAACACTGCAGCACTGGCAAAGAAGGCTCACCAGCGTCTCTACTTTCTCCGCAAGCTGAAAAGGGCTGGAGCTTCAACCCCCATCATGAGCACCTTCTACAGAGGTGCCATAGAAAGTGTCCTGACCAGCTGCATCACTGTGTGGTTTGGTGCATGTACTGCATCCTGCCGCAAGAGCCTCCAGCGCATTGTGAGAGCAGCTGAGAAGATCGTGGGCACCTCCTTGCCCTCACTGCAGGACTTACACAGCAAACGCCTCACTCGGAAAGCCCACTGCATGGCAGGTGATCCCACACACCCACTACACAGCTGCTTCAGACTGCTGCCATCAGGGAGGAGACTGAGGAGTCTCCAGGCTCGAACCAGCAGACTGAGAGACAGCTCTGTTCATCAGGCAGTCAGAATGCTAAACACTCTGCCTGCTCTGCCCCCCCTCCCATTTGAACTGCCTTAACACTAAAACTTTCTCACACATTACCACACAACACAAAGATTTTAACACTGGACTCTGTGTCATCAAACGGGTTATTCACTAAACTCTCGGTCATGTGCTCATACAGTTTGCACTACTTCTCATACTTGCACTAATGTTTGTATTACATCACTGCCTATAATCATAATACTGTTTACATTCTCTGTTTACATTTATTAATACTGTTTACTTTTATTACTACTGCTTACATGTAATTACTACTGTTTACATTTACACTACTCTAATATCTACACCACTGCTGATACATATACAGTGTGCTCTGAACGGTCTTATTTAGGGATGCCCAATGTGCCTTACTGCATATGCCACTTTTTGCCTCTATAACAACATCAACTACTACCTCATACATATACTGTGTACATTAACTCATACGCTGCTTTGCCACTTTGCAAATGTCAATGCTAGAAACCTTTAGTTTATTTTAGTTATACTTTTTATACTCTTTTTTTTATACTAGTATGCAAAAACTCAGGACAGTATTAGTTTTACTATTTTATGCTTATGTCTATTATTATATGTTTCAGTGTTTCAATGTTTAGATGTTTACTGTTGCACCGAGGGACTGAGAGAAACGCAATTTCGGTCCTGTGTATGTCCTGTACAGTACATATTGCAGATCTGACAATAAAGTTGACTTTGACTTTTGACTTTGACTTTGAAGTCATCTCAGGGCACTGAACAGAAACATTCATACATAAAAAGTAGGTTAACTTTATTTATCTGAGGAGCAGACAGCTTTGAGTCTAACTTCGTTGCATCATCTTTAGCAAGATGAAGGCGACAGTGGAAAGGAAAAACTCCCTCGTGAGGAAGAACCAGACTCAGGACAAACAGTCATCTGCTTCGACCTTCTGGGTTTGAGAGGAACAGATACACAATGGCAGGTCAAGAATCACATGATAAGATAGAAATAGTATCAAATAAAAACAATTCAATTTTAACAATTCGTTCATGGAAATGAGTCCATTTGTCCTCTAGTAGTCTAAGCTTAAGACAACATAACAAGTCAACCATAACTATAGGATTTATCAAAAAGGAAAGTCTTAAAACTGGACAATGTGTCAGTCTCACGGACAGAAACTGGAAGTTGGTTCCACAAGAGAGGAGCCTGAACTGAAAGATCTTCCTCCCATTCTGCTTTTGGAAACTCTAGGAACCACTAGTAAACCTGCAGTCTGAGAGCGAAGTGCTCTGTTAGGAAAATATGGAACAATAAGATCTGTAATGTAAGATGGAGCCAGGTTATTGATCGCTTTGTAGGTTAGAAGTAAGATTTTGAATTCAATTCTGGATTTGACAGGGAGCCAATGGAGAGAAGCTAAAACTGAAGAGATATGAGCTCTCCCACTAACTCCAGTTAAGACTCTGGCAGCAGCATTCTGGATCAACTGAAGACTTTTTAAAGAACTATTTGTATACCCAGATAATAAACCATTGCAATAGTCCAGTCTAGACGTGATAAATGCATGAACCAGTTTTTCTGCATCATTTTTAGATAAGATGGTTCCAGGTGGAAGAAGGTTGTTTTGTTCTTCTATAACCAGAACGATATTTGAGATCATCTGTAATAGTACGAGCTTTTGCTGATTTTCAGCATCAGTTTTGCATGATGCTTACTAATATTTAACAAAAAATATCAACTCTGCATTTTATGGCTTAATAACTGATCAGTATACTTTTTATTCACTATTCTACAAAACACAGTCAACACCACTGACTCAGCAGATTTTTCCACCAGTATAGAACTTTTTTTTTAACATCTGTTTGCTAAAAATCATTTAATGAAAAGCATGCAAAAACAAAGTAGGAGTCAAAGATTTCAGACAAGACACAGAGTACATCTTGAGTCTACACTTTATTTCCTTCAGTAAATGTATCATAGATTAAATTAACTTTCTTGGGAGGTAATTGAGAACAAAGCAATCTGCATATGTAAAACATGCAAAGACAAGTGAATCTTTTCCATTTAAAGTAAAACAGTCACAGTAAAATAGCAGCTCTACAAGGACACTGACCCTTCCAGTCTTATTGATTTCTGTTAGCTAGCAAATCAGATTAGGCACTCGTCAATAACTGCTTTGACTTTCAAATTATTTTCTTTGTTCTTTCTTTGTGTTGTTCCCTCATGCAAGCAAGCAGAATATTCTATCACATGCACAAACAATATTCAGTTGAAAAAAAATAAGTGAGTTGACGACTCTAAGGAATGCACTGAGGCCTGACTTTGGTTTTTAACGTGAACACAATTCAGAGAAACCTAATTCCTCCCCGGACAAACACGTGTAGCATCTGAAAGCTAATTGAACCCTACCTCGTTATACACTAGACTGGTTCTTCTCCAGATGACCACGACTCAGCCTCAACTTCAGACTCCTCGGAATGGACCAACACTTTTTTCACTTCCACCTGTTCCTGCTCTTTCATGGCGCCCAGGTCTTCAGACGAGTCAACCTCTGATTTGGAGTTTCCATTAACCACCTTTGGCTTTTCCAAATTTCCCCAAACCTGGTTATCGGCGAATTCTTGATTCTGATTAGTTTGCTCAGCTGTTTCATTCCATTCTGGTTTATAAGTGGCTCCGCTCTCTAGGGAGGACACCCAGAAATCATTCTTCACATCAGAAGTGAAGAGGCTATGGAGGCTGCGGTCTGCTACATCTTTCACTATGAAGATGTCTTTTTGAATGGGTACACTGTCGGGGGTGGTTTTGAAAGGCTCTTCTTGATGTATGATGACATCATCTTCAGCTAATACTGGCACATTTTCATAGTTTTCATCATGTTTCTTTTGCTCTCTGACATCTAATACTTGTATTGGCTTTTCTAAAACTTCCCATTCATCTGTTTCTGCAGGAAACGTGGGAAAGTCCTCAGTATCGTCAATAACGTGTTCTTGACAATCTTTGGGTGTTTCTATAGGTAGGGCCTCTGGGACCTCTGGTGCAGCAGGTATGTCATGCAGATTTATCTGATCTGCTTTCACCTGCACCACAGAGTCTGGATCCTCTGGGTTCTTTGTGTCCTCCACAGCTTCTATATCTTGTCTGTTGATGAAATCCGTAACGCCAAAACAGCCTTCTGTTGCATCAGCATCCAGTGCCATGTATACATTGTCTTGACCTTCTTCCTCTCCTTTCTCTGGCTCATCCGTGGTTTCGTGGTCTTTGTGTTGTACTTCTTCAGTTATAGTGTTTGATGGTTGAATCACTGCATATGGCTCACTAAACACTTGGTTGTCTAAAGCTTGTTTTAGAGTCGATAATACGTCTTCACGGTTTTCACTCGTTCCAGGCTCGCTGGAAGACGAGCAGGCGGCTTTTGCTTTTTCAGGCTCCGCTTGCTCATTCACCTCCTCCACAGACTTGTCATCCGTTTGTAGGATTTCTTCACTGATTTGCTGCTGTGCAGAATGAACGCTGTATCTATCTGTCCACAGTTTTTCTAATTCCTGTTCCAGGACTTTCTCTGTCACTAACTGTTTGTCAGAGTCTACATCGGTGTGTATAATGGCTCCCACCGGCTCTTCTGTTTCTTTTTTAAAGTGTTCCTCGCTGACATTTTTCACTGTGTCTTCTGCATTTTCTCTGTCAGTCACCGCTGTAGCATGCTCACTTATGATTGTACCTTGGCTGACATCTCTATCTTCAACGTGAGTGTATCCCAGATTGTAGTCCTCGTCTATTGTTTCCTCTTCAACTTCCTCACACAGATCTTCCATAGTACCAAATGTCTTTGACTTGTCGCTCCACATTCCCGTTCCTGCCTCGTCCGTCTTTTTGTCCTGTTCACCGTCACTGGACTCGCTCTCATCAATGTGCGATGCTTGGGTGTTTGCGTCCGTGTCGTCGCTTTTATATCGAATCAAAGGACGAGTGTCGGCAAGAGTGTTTTCTTGAGCGTAGCTGTCATTCTCCAGCTCCATCCGCCACGACACAGACACATTCTGAGAGTCCTCTTCATAATTTTCTTCTTTGTCAGGAGACGCAGTGTGTCCTTGGTCCAACGTAGCGTCTTGTCCTTCATCCACTTGTGTTAGCATCAATGAAGAGGCCACATTGTCAGTCTGAATAGCTTCTATGTTCTCCGGTTCTTTTGCTGATATGTCTTCCTCTGGCTCAGCATGTTGATTTGGTTCTTCATTTTTTATTTCATCATCTGACTGTACATTGACTTTCTTCTCGATGATGCTGTCCCATGTATCCATCTCTTCGCCATCAGGGTACAACTTATCCTCAACTTCCTTTTTATCTGTTCCTACCACTGAGCTGCTTGATTCTTGTCTTTTCACAACAGAATGATCTTTTAAACTGTCTTTATCTATACTGTGATCTGTCACCTGGTTGAAAATAGTTTCTACTTGATCATATTCAGAGTCCCGACTGCTTGGTCTGGATTCAAAGGTTGGTTCAAGCATGGCTTCAGTTTCTGAATCAGATGTTTCCTCTTGTGCATGTTCTACCTCTTTGTCGATGTGCTGTATCATCATGGAGACATCTTGAGCCTCTGACTGTAGCACATCTTTGTTTCCACTTTTCTCCTCAAAGGCCACCTGATCCAGTTCATCTGAGGCACACGTGGGTTCCTCTGTCTCTTGGAAACTGCCCAATGTAAGGTTTGGTGTTGTGAAGTGATAGAGATCAGCTTCATCATCTACAGGTGGCTCATTTCTGAGGCCAGGTGCAATCTTCTGACTAACAACGAACTCATTCTCCATTTGTTCCTCAACAGATTCAATATCAACGCTGAGCCTCTCCTCTTCATCATCTACCTCCAAGGTATTAGGAGGTGCTTCCTGCTCATTAGAATGAGATAAAGGCTTTGTATCTGTGACTTGCTCATGCACCTCCAGCGATCTAAAGTTTTCATCATCTTTATCCAGGACACTTTTTGGATAACAGCTTTCTAATGTGGCCGGCTTTAATGTCTCTGCGCGTTTGCTTGAAAACGTTGGAGTTTCACTTAAAGTTGCAGGTTTCGTACTCTTAATTTGTGTGGCAGTTCCACTGGTTCTGGTTTTACTGAGGACGGATGAGGGGAAAGTGGGCCTGAAGCTAGCAGGCAGCTGGGTCTGGTAATTCTTTTTGACCCCGTGAGGTCTCCAATCTGCATCTGTGGAAAAAAAGAACTCATGAATTAACAATGAACGAAGCTACTGTAGAAATAATAATGACTTGTATATATATATGTCATGAACATGTGGAGATAAAATTAAATAAAAAAATTATTGGTTAGGATATTCTATTGTGAAGCATCTAATTTCCCCACAGATTACTGACTGGTGTGCGGGGTTGAATAAGGAGAATCTGCACCACCACAGCATTTTTAAAATGCATGTTCTCAAGTCAGTTTGAACACTAATGGGGAAATATTGATCGTCATTTCCTTTCATTGCTGTCCAGGATACGGGAAAGCCAAGGCATATGACTCAATAACCAGAGGGGTCCTTGGTGGCTTATATTACAGGACCCAAAGTGCCTAGCTCAGCCCCCTTCTTCAAACCCCCACCCCACCAGCAGTCTCCAGTCAGACACCTTCGATTACAAACTCTATCAAACACTCAGAAGAGCCTCCCACTCAGAGGAGCTTTTACTTAGACACAGAAATGATACTCCAAGCAAAATGGGGGAGGGATAGACATGAAGGAGACAAGTCATGTGACATGACTCGTAGCAGACGGAACGTGACAGACGTCATGTCTATTCTTTATTTGATTACCTCTGATGGAAGCATTTCTTGGCTTGTCTGCCCTGAGGCCTTTGCCGTCCAGCAGAGCTCTGTGGAAACAAACGGTATGAGAAAAACGACGTTTGAAAGTTGCTTAGCTTTTCACTAATGGGGTGACGTTTAAAAATATTTGGTGGAGTCTTAAAGGAGTGAACATGATGTTGCACGCAGAGCTGTGGGCGGGAAGTGCTGCTCTCCAGCCGCACCACACCGAGGTCTGTTGTTATGATAATGACGGAAAGGCCCCATCTATTCAGGAGCCATCTGCAGCGCACAAACCTCCACTATCAATTCCTCACATGCACGCACGCACACTGCCCCAAATGACAGCAGATATTGCAAGCAGCCCATGCAGCACTAACACGACTCTCTCTATTTGCGCATGTGGATCACCACACAGCCTCCATTCCAAATAGATTACAGCTGTTTCACTTCACATGTTGTTGTTTCAGAAGGATGTGAAATAAATAAATATATTTTAGTTTTGTGTCTCTGAAGTGAAGGTCAGAAAAGAAGCAGAGGTCCATGAATCATGGAGGTGATGAAGACGAGGAGTCACCAGAATATAGAAGACTTGAAGAATCCAGTCCTGAATGTGACGTTTTACAAACCAGCTGAAGCTTCTGAAGGTTTTATTAACTAGAAACTGTTCAAACATCAGACTTCCTCTGAAGATGAACACTTCTAGAGAACATTCATTTGAGGTGAAAGTTTCATCGTCAACATTTTAATTTTTGTTCACACTAGTTTAGTGTTTAGTTTGTCTTACCTACTAAAATACATATCTTAAAATAATAAAACAATTGAACTTCACTGATCAAGTGCAGATTTATGTGAAGTTTGATCAATTAAAAATGTAAAGGAAATGTGGACACCTTGTAACAGCTGTTTACACTAACTGTTCAGAGTTATGTGATAAATGTTGACCGACCTCAATCAAAAGAATAATCTGAGTTCTTCAACAATATTCTGTTCCCCTCGCTCCAACAAAGACAAGAATCTGGTCAGTTAAAATCACAATTCAGTAACGTTTATTTTCAGTTTGAATAATGACAACATGAAATTATGGCAAATATGAAATATAATAACAGTGTTATGTCAAAAGGGTAAATATTAAATAGCTTAAGACTTTTAGAAGAGGTGTTATCTAAAATTTAGGACTAAAGTTTTAGCTCTAACGTTAAAATTTAGGTCAACTTTCTCTCAGATTCATGAACTTAAATGACATGTAAGAAAACAGTTGTCACTTGTTGTTCTCATCAGAAGGAAGATGTTTGTCCTACCAGGAGACGTCCATCTCTCATTAGCACAATGGATGTGATGAAGTGAGGCAGGAGGTTCACGTTGTCACTGGAAGAGGGATGTTATTCCTTGAGGGACCACGTCTCTTCCAGCAGGCGGTTGTGCCTCATCACTCACGGGGTGTTTGAGGGTTACCAGGACTTTTCTCCATCTCTCAGCTGACTGGATCGGAGTCCTCATGGACTTCTGGGCTGGCTCAGAGCAAACTCTCCACCAGGACATCCCACTTCTGCCAGCTTCGGACAACTTCTCCCCCTGAGACCGCTCTCCAACTCTGACCTTACGTGTCAGAGAACCAATCAAAATGCAGCTACCAACAGAGTGGGTGTGAACCAGCTGCATATCATTAATTTTAATGACACCCTCCTCTTAAAATCTCAGAGGGGAACAATACGTTTGTTTACATGATACAGACAAACCTTGTTTTGTATCACACCGTTCTCTTAGAAAATGTACGTTTGGTTCCTGACACATTGAAAACAGTGGGTTACTTCCATCGTTACTACGGCAACTACAGTTCTGTTATCCCGAGGCCATGCTAGGGTTCTGTCATTTGTTGATACTGAATTCTCTTGGACACTGAATGTCTGTTCCTTGCCAGCAAAGATTAGCACAAAGGGTTATTATTAACACAGAAGGTTAATGATTATAGTCAGTCTGGAGCCAGGGTGGTCCAGGATGTCGACTCATCCTGACTTGGAGATTTAGCCCAGTGGGGTAGAAGAGATGTGTCTCTGAGGAGGTTTTGTCTTTTGAGGGATGTTGGTTGGACGTTACATTCCCCCACTTGTGATTTACAACTTGGGTACCTTGTTGGTGAATCACAACTAACAGCGTCCTTGCTTTAGGAGTATTCCAAAGAGTCACAGTTGATAGTTCCAAAAATCAACAGGAAGTTGAGGGTATTCCACAAACTCCAGCTACAAGTACTTGGGTGTGCACCTGAACGACAACCTCAGCTGGAGCATCAACACCACCAGCCTGATGAAGAAAGATCATCAGAGACTCTACTTCCTCAGGCGGCTGAGATGGAAGTTCAGTCGTCACCTCCTTCTACAGGGTGCAGTGGAGAGCATCCTGTGCTCCAGCATCATGGAGTGGCATGGAGGCTGCACAGCTGCAGAAAGAAAAGCTTTCAGGATGGGAAGAGAAACATCTTTAGCTTCAGAATAGAAGTCCACTTGTTTTGTTTTTTAACCTTCTTTTAGGTCAAAGTCCAGAAGACCTTTCTCTTCAACACTTGAACTTCTGCTTGGGTTTTGTTTCTAGTTTTATTTTTTACTAACATATTTCTGAAAATGAAAAGGATCAAATAGACGACCCACACAGCTGTTAATGAACACACTGAGATGAGAGACCAGTCTTTCCTCGGTCCTCTGGTTCTGGAGTCCAGGTGTGTCTGTGGAGCTGCTCAGCAGCTGCTGTGAAGGAAATGACAGGTTCTAACATCTGGTCTGTTTCAACTTGAATCTAATGAGTTTTGTTCATGTCAACAATTATCAAGAGTTTAATCATGAAGACAATTTAAATTCTTCTCACCAGAGACGTTCACACGACACATTCCAGAACCAGAACCATCTTCTGTCTTCACTTGACACCTGTACAGACCAGAGTCCTCCGTCCTGAGTGAGGACAGGTGGAGTCTGATGCGTCCTTCTCTGAGGACGTCTCCGTCCCTCTGGACTCGTCCTGCAAACTGTTCATCCTGAGCCTCTGACACCTCAACACCTTCATGGAGCAGATACAGGAGTGACTCTCTGAGAGGAGCTAACAAGCTGCAGTAGATGAACAGGTGTCTCCAGGATGTCTCAGGTGTGGTGCCTTTAAACAACACATACAGGATGAAGATTAGTAGAAATGGGAGAACCAGCACTGAACACCAGAATGGACCAGTTGGCTCTAAACTACTGGACAAATGTAAAAGGTCCTGAACAGAAGCATCCGACACAAGAAGTGTTCAAACCATACTGGGAAAAGACAAGAACCATTTCAAAAGCTTTGGTTGGACCATAAATCAGAAAACTACAGAAATTCACATCAATAATATTAATGTGAGCCCAACAGAACCAGAACCAGTCATACAACCATGGATACTCACAGACCCAATAGTAGATCTGAAATTAATAGGAAAGAAAGGAAATTTAAAAAATATATTCAAATACAGTTATAGAATACATTAATCAATAATATGGATTCATTAAATGAAATAGATATAAAACTCAGTCGAGCAGAAATAAAAAGCATCATCAAGGAAAAAATGAGTGAAAGATGGAAAAACAACAGGAAGAAGAAAGAAAAGGTCGATGGTTTTATAGAATTCAACAACAAACAGGAGAAATGAGGAGATCTGAAAGAAACAGGAGGAGGAAACATCACATCACGTCTCAGATTTGGACACACAGGATTGAACAGAACATTATTCATAACAGGGAAGCATCATAAATGTGACTACTGTGGAGAAGATGAGACCATAGAACATGAGTTATTGAACTGACAGAAATACAGACATGAAAGAAGTCAACTGATGAACAGTCTCACTGAAATCAAAGAAAGATTTGATACAGATGAATTATTGCAGAATTCAAAAGATAATGGTGCTCAGGTTTTAATACAATATCTGAAACAAGGAATTTGAAGAAATTGTTATTTATCCAATAATTAATTATTTAAATGTAATCAATAATTAATTATTTTATTTGTTTGTTTGCATTGTTTCAGTCCACCTCCTCACCAGTTTGTGGTGGTAATGCACCAAATTGTTATTTGTCAACCACTAATGTTGTGTAACAGGTTGTTGTTTAATGAATTTGATCAAAATGCACCGTCTTTATAATATTTTTCTTGTTTTTCAGAAAAGTTTATCTAGTAGTTATTAGAAATGTTTCTTTTAATATTTGTGGAAACTGTTGAAATCCTATTTTCCATGTAATCCAGGTTCCTTTTGTTTGTGTAGTGACACCGCTCCCTGGTGGATTTTTTATTTTTTTATTTATAGAAAAAACAAGTACAAAAAAAAACTTACAATGTCAAACATGGCTCGAGACTTATGGCATGCATAGCACAAAAGAAAATAAAGGCACATAAACAAAAACAATAATGTGTTTTGGGCAGCTTACAACAGAAACTCGTTACAGATAGTTTTAGTTTTTAAAGCTTTTGCATTAGTACAATACTTTAAAGTAGATAAGTAAGAAGAAATATAATTAGAAAACACTATAAATCTAGGTTTTAGCAAGGAGAATTTACAGCTGTGGATGTAAAATTTGGCTAATAGTAGTATTAAATTTACAACAAAAAAACTTTCTCACTTGAAATATTTGGACAAAAGAAACCAAACAGTATAATTTTAGCGTCAAAATTTCTAACTTTCTACATACATGAAAATGTCTTTCCAGAACAGCTGAGTATGAGAACAGTCCCAGAAGAGATGGATGATGGTCTCCTCAGAGCTGTGGCAGAGTGAACACATTGGGTCTACGTTTGGACGGTACTTGGAGATTATATAGTTTACAGGATAACATTTATGCAGAATCTTTAGGGACACTTCTCGAATCTTATTAGTTATAAAGTATTTTCTAGGTAACAACCAAACATCTTTCCAACAGATATCATTAAATAAATTATCCCAGAAGAATATAGAAGCAGGTTTACTAATACATTCTCTAATTATTAATTCTCTAATACATTTGTTATTTGTTTTTTCACTTAAAAAAGGGTCAGAGTTACCAATGAATAATTCTTCAGTTAAATAGTTCGTGCTGTTTTGTACAGGATTTGACATCAACATTTTCACACCAGATGGAATTGCATCAAAGACAATTGCAAATTCTTTTGGTAGTACTGGAAAGTTATACGTAGTTAAAAATTCACTGTAAGAGTAAGTGTTGCCGTCTTTGTTGAATAACTGATGTACATGAACTATTCCTCTGTCAAACCAATTTTTAAAGAAAATAGATTTATGTTTAAAACAAATGTCTTTGTTATTCCAGATATAGTATTTGTGTGGAGAGAAATTGTGTTTGTGAACCAGAGTCCAGCACAAAAACAGCTGTTTGTGGAAATTGGAGAGTTTGATCGGAATTTTGTCAATGTTGTAATTACACCTTAAAATAAAAGATAGACCACCCAATGCTTCAAATACATGTGTTGAAATGAAGTTCCACAAAGAGTTTGGATTTAAGAGATATCTTTTGATCCATTTAATTTTAAAGGAGGAGTTTAGAGTCTGTAAGTCTAATACATTAAACCCACCAGAGCACAGCTTATTTATCATAACATTTTTTCGGATTAGATGAACCTTTTTTTTCCAAATAAAATCAAACAATGTTTTATCCACTTTTGAAATTATGTCCTTGGGAACCTCAAGGGCAGAAGTTGCATAAACCAAACTGGAGAGACCTTCAGCCTTAGAAAGTAATACACGACCGGAGATGTCTAAAAAAGCTAAGTCTGGTCCTCTGGACATTCAAAAAAAACAAACAAAACAAAGCAAAAACAAACAAACTGTAGAAACGTTTCGTCTTTCGTCCGAAAGACTTCCTCAGTCTGAGCTGCTGTATTCAGCTCAGTCTTATAAATAGCACCCTCCCACAGTGGATCAACCAGTTTAGCTGATGACAGCCTGAAACCAGCTGCTCACATGAGCAAGGAGGACCATCAGCCTGACGATGGATCGTTAACACCCTGATAGTTGTTTGCTATTCACAATAGAGCTGTCATAGGGCCGGAAATCCACGGCCCTACCCTACCCGAGCCCTTAGTTTAATTACCCAAGCCCGAGAGAGCCCGCTCATTTCCTAGAAATCACCGCCCGACCCGACCCTACCCGATAAAAAAAAAAAAAGAGAAATGTCACTAAAAAGTCCAGCATGTCGGGGGAGATGCTGTCCAGGCGCGCCTGCTCTCCGCGAGCCTCCATCTTCTCACACAGCTCATTGTAAATATCTAGCACAGATTTAAGTGTGAGGTACACAGTGCTGAATCTGGTCTCACCCATCTGCAGTACAGTTTTTGAGAGCTGCGCAGCTAGACCAGATTGTTTTATATATCTCACAAGAGCTTTGGCTGCCGCGATGGTCTCAGCTATTTCTGGGGCGTTTCCAGCCAGTGCGTCAGGGTCCNTGTCTCTGACTGGAGATGATGTAGTGAGGCTTAACGTAGTCCATAAATCTTCAGAATCCGACATCCTCAACAACAACAAAAAAACTTCCACACCACCAACATTTTGACTTCTTCCTCTCCACCATGATCAGATCAGGTAGGCGCATTTGAAGTCACCACATTGTGCTGGCGCTGCAGATATCTTTGTCACTGGGTTGTCATACAAAAACAGTGTCTTTTATATTGGTGAGTTATTTTGATGGGATGTCTGATGTCCGATATTTAACTTTAAAACTGATATTGATCGATACAGACACCTTGCCAAGAAAATTGTGTATCTCTAAATATTATTATACCCTATTGATCCCCAGTGGAGAAATTCACTGCATTTTTCCCATCATACGTGAGCACAAGTATGTGGAGCAGTGGGCTGTTATCGAAGGTGCCCAGGGAGTAGATGGTAGGGGGTTAAAGTAGTTGCTCAAGGGCCCAGAATGTGGCAAATGAGGGTGGAGGCAGGTGTGGGTCTTCCACCTTTCCTATACACATTTTCATGTCGGTCCAGGAAATTGAACTGGTGACCTACCAGTCCTTCTCTAAACCCTGAACATGTCATGTCTACTTTGAAATTCATATTAGGACAGCCACTTTAGTTTTCTCATACAAATTGTGAGTTTTAAAAACAATGAACTAAAAATACAATGATCGGTTTTCCTGTTGAGCTTGTAGATTGTGAGACTGTTCCTCGCTTTGTTTACAGTGTGCATGCTCTCCAAATCCGTCTAAAGAGCACTTGTAATAAACTGGAGGCAAATGCAGAAACAATATGTTTACATATTTTAAAATGTACTACAACTACACAGTGTAACTTGTACTACTATGTACACAGTAAAGGCGGCAGACTCCTGAATGAACCACGCTCATTCTTCCTGCAACTGGATCCTTGATGGGGGGCTGATGAGAGGACAGACGGGCTCTGAAAGTTTTTGTGGGACTTTCTGTCTCCTTTGTCTGTTTTTCACACAAGTGTTCTGGTTACTGAAGTTGGACTTCATTGTCCAGAGGGACTCTGGGTTGAAGGCCTGGTTGCAGTGCAACACAATGGTTTGATGTAGCCTGAAAAACATCAGTCTTCAGGGAATGACTTCAGTCCACTCATCTGTCAATATGAGGAAAATATTATGGTGAAGAGGAATGTATTCAGACACCCTTAAAGCTAATTTCTTATCATCCATTCAAGCTTTATTTAGACAGATATGTCACAATGAGCCTAGAAGACTCATTTACAAGTGAGATCTGCTTAGACAGGCGAAAAGTAATGAAACTGGACACATTAGGAATTGGAGGCGAAAAAATTCCTATTAAAATCTTTCTTCTTGCCTGAGAAAAAACTTCTAATATTAAAAAACACCTTGCACAGATAAGCACATAATAATGAATTCAATTTATAACGCACTTTTCATTAATGAAAATCTCAAAGTGCTACAAGGAGCAACAGAATTAAATGTCAATAAAACAAATAATAAAACAATTAAAATCAATAACAATATCAGCTAAGATCAAAAGTAGAATCATGAGGAGGTAGAGTATGCTTGGTCGAAAAGAAAGGTCTTCAAGCCGCTCTTAAAGTCAACCACAGACTGTGGGGCTCTTAGACAGTCAGGAAGAGAGTTCCACAGGCGGGGGGCAGCCACACTGAAAGCCCGGTCTCCCATGGTCCTTAATTTGGTTCTCGGAATGTGAAGGAGATTGCTGTTCTGTGACCGCAGCGAACGGGTGGATGAGTATGGAATAAGAATATCCTTCAGATAATCTGGAACATCACATAGTGACTTAGACATTCGGCAGAGGGGGTGGAGACTCAGAGACCGATGAGCAATGTTCATAGATGCTCTCGAGGTCACTGTAAGAGTTCTGATAAGGATGGAATAATCAACCAGCTCCCTCCGATGAGATCCGTAAACATTCTCGAGGTATGTCGGGGAATCATCTGCTGCTGAAAAGAAAATTGTGAACTATAGGTTTCATAAAAAATTGTCAACTAGTTCATGAAAAAATGTAACAGAAACAAAAACACATGGAGACATGCAAAGACATTATCACCCTTTTCTTTTTTAAATATCAATATTTTATACATTTGCACATTTAAAAATATATAAATGTGATATGCATATATCACATACTTGTGTATATCACAAACATACTGTATATCATTGGTTCCCAACCTATTTTCCTATAAGACCCCCCTTCTTACTTCCTAGCCAATCTGAGACCCCCCCATCCCTCACTACTCCCCTCTCCCAAAAGACTCGTTAAGATTAATCTCGTTATCAAAGTGATAAAATAATAAAGTAAATATTATAAGTAATATTATTAATAAGTAATATAAGTTATAGTAATATAAGTAAATATACAAACTAGAATAAAGTCAATAAAATGAAAAAGTAAATAGCAAACTTATTTGTAAATGGTATAAACTGGTTGTTGTACAACAGAAATAACTTCAAGAACACTGTTTTGAGAATTACTCAAATGCATTTTCTCTTAAACTAACATCAGAGTAATTTTAAAAACAGTCTTAAAAAATGTTTTGTCAAGATATCAAACTCTGGGCATGAACTCACAGCTCTAACAAAAACAAAGACTACTGTGTATATGCATACATACATGCATACATACATACGTATGTACACATACACGCACACACATAAATATGTACTGTATAACGCAACAGAAAAAGAGTTAAAAGACCAGAAGTTTTTTTTTTTACATGAAAGTTATAATGTGGACTTGAATTAGATTCGTTTGTAAATGTAACAAATGTCTTACCTGTGATAGATAGCTTTTTGAGACATCTTGGTTTGGAAAAATATTTAATTCTGATCAGAATAAAGAGGTAATGACTGACCCTAGGACCAAGACCAAAGTTTATTCCTGCCACCCTAACACAACTTTAATGACAAAAAATAATTACAGATGGCTCAGCAGGCTGGAAAATAAAATTAAAACAGCAAAGTTTGTGTACAAACAAGTTATATCTATATCTATGTATCTAAAATGTATGAGTGTGTGTTCATACACTGTGCATATTATTAAAACAAAAACCCAGCAATAACTTCAAATGACCAGTACATTGTGTCTCTGTCAGTCTGTTGGTCACACTGGGCTTGATGTTTGTGACCAGGGTTTGATGTTTGTGACCAGGGTTTGATGTTTGTGACCAGGGTTTGATGTTTGTGACCAGGGTTTGATGTTTGTGACCAGGGTTTGATGTTTGTGACCAGGGTTTGATGTTTGTGACCAGGGTTTGATGTTTGTGACCAAGGTTTGATGTTTATTTATTTATTTATTCATTTCAAATTTAAAAAACACAAAATAACAAAAAATACAGAATGATATAGAGAAATAAAGAACAAATTTAAAATGAAAGGAAGCAGAAGAAGAAGATAATCTTTAATATCTGCCCCTTTTTAAAAACAAAATTCCATTCAAACAATCAATTCAAGCAAAAATTATCCATAAACCATATTTATAACACATAATAATATAACTAATTTATAGAGATTTTAAATATATAACATTCACACATAACTTTTCAACAATCTATTCTTAATCATTTTCTTAAATACAGATATTGACTGTGCAACTTTAACATCAAATTCCAATCCATTCCATATACCAATTCCATGTATTAAAGTAAAACAAGCCTTTAAACTTGTTCTATATTGTGGTTTAACAAAAATATCTGTACCCTTTAAATTATTTAAAAATTCCATTCAAACAATCAATTCAAGCAAAAATTATCCATAAACCATATTTATAACTCATAATAATATAACTAATTTATAGAGATTTTAAATATATAACATTCACACATAACTTTTCAACAATCTATTCTTAATCATTTTCTTAAATACAGATATTGACTGTGCAACTTTAACATCATATTCCAATCCATTCCATATACCAATTCCATGTATTAAAGTAAAACAAGCCTTTAAACTTGTTCTATATTGTGGTTTAACAAAAATATCTGTACCCTTTAAATTATAACAACTTTTCCTCTTTACAAAAAGCTTTTGAATATTTGAAGGTAGAGTGTTATTTTGTGCTTTATACATTAGTAAAAAAACATTATTTTCCACCAAATCATAAAATCCTAGTAACTTCAATTTATAAAACAATACACCAGATGGATGATAATAATGCGTTCTAGTTATTATCCTTAAGGCTCTTTTCTGTAAAACAAAAATAGGTTTCGTTGTAGTTTTGCATGTTGTACCCCAGATTTCAACACAATAAATTAAATGTGGTAGTATGATTGTATTATACAGCAAAAACAAAGCTTTATCGTTTTTTTTCCCCATTTATAGATGGCCTCCCTTCTCACCTTATAGCCATCCTCTCACTCCAATATGTATTTTTTTATTTTATTTTATTTTACACGACCCCCACCAGGCAGCCACCAGGCCAAGCCGACAAACGCCCAAGCGCCCAACCCCAGATAGTGCTTTATCGTTAAGTAAGTCCTTTACTTGATATAGTACTGCAATGGATTTGGATATTTTAATTTTAACAGAATTTATGTGTTGCTTCCATGACAATCTATCATCAATGAATGCACCCAAGAATTTAATTTATTTTACTCTACATATTTCAACTCCGTCGATTCTGAAAGGAACTTCAGTAGTTATCTTTTTGTTACTGAAAATCATATAATTTGTTTTTTTTGATATTTAGTGATAATTTATTTAAATTAAACCAATTTTGTATGTTAACAAATTTCTTCTTCATCAATTCCAACATTTGCTCCAAGTTATTACCAGAATAAAGGAATGTAGTGTCGTCAGCAAAAAGAACACATTTAAGGATACAAGAAACGTCCATTAAATCATTAATATACAAAATAAACAACTTGGGACCAAGTACAGATCCTTGCGGTACACCACATGATATATCACAAAGGCTAGATCTTATTTCATCTATTTGTACAAATTTTTTTCTATCCTGTAAATAACTATAGCTGTTTTCGCACTGCACAGCCCTCCTCGGCCCAGCGCGTCCCGGGTTGTCCCTGAGCCCAGCCTGGCCCGCCCCCGCTCATTTCGCATTGTGCGGAGAGCCGCCTTGAAGTGGGTGGGGAGTTCTTGTGTGCGTGCTTGGTGTTATTTACGTTCTAAAATAAGCTGATTTGTAATCAGTTATTAACAAAAATTAAACTCCGAAACACTAATATATATATTCAGCTAACATATCTTTTTAGGCGTTTCTGTAGTTATATTTTAATGAAATTCAGCTTGCGCTGAAAGGCGGAAATGCTCTGTATGGGTGCGCGCTTCTGTTATTTACGTTCTAAAATAAGCTGATTTGTAATCAGTTATTAACAAAAATTAAACTCAGAAACACTAATATATATATTCAGCTAACACATTTTTTTTTAGGCGTTTCTGTAGTTATATTTTAATGAAATTCAGCTCGCGCTGAAAGGCTAACACATATTTTTTTAAGCATTTCTGTAGTTATATTTTAATGAAATTCAGCTCGCGCTGAAAGGCGGAAATGCTCTGTATGGGTGAGCGCTTCTGTTATTTACGTTCTAAAATAAGCTAATTTGTAATCCGTTATTAACAAAAATTTAACTCAGAAACACTAATATATATATTCATCTAACACATATTTTTTTAGGCATTTCTGTAGTTCTATTTTAATAAAATTCAGCTCGCGCTGAAAGGCGGAAATGCTCTGTATGGGTTCGCGCTTCTGTTATTTACGTTCTAAAATAAGCTGATTTGTAATCAGTTATTAACAAAAATTAAACTCAGAAACACTAATATATACAGCTTCAGCTAACACATATTTTTTAGGCGTTTCTGTAGTTATATTTTAATGAAATTCAGCTCGCGCTGAAAGGCGGAAATGCTCTGTATGGGTGCGCGCTTCGTGTTATTTAAACTGGGCCCGGGAACTCGGCCTGTTTAGAACCTCCGTCGGTCGGGTTCTAAAACTCGGGCTGACGCCGTCCCGAAAAGGCAAATGTGAACAAGACTAACCCGGGTTAGAAGCCGGGTCGGGCTGGGCAGGGGGAGGGCTGTGCAATGCGAAAACGGCTATAGAGTGGGAGGAAGAGTTTGGTTATCAATGCATTGTGCGAATAACCGATGAAGGAAGGGGGTCAGTTGTTCTGCGAAGGGCATTGGCGTAGGCAGGGGGGGTTCGGGGGGTTCGAACGAACCGCCCACTTTTAAAGGAGAAGTTGACAATGCTAAACTAATGTGTCTGGATAGCTCAATGGATAAAGCGTCTGCCTTCAGTCCCAAAGCTTGTGGGATCAAGTCCCGCATGGTACAATGTTTTTTTTTTTTTTAATTCATTCCAAATTAAAAAAGCACAAGAAAACTATTTACAAAACAGCAAGGAATAAAACAATGCATTAAATGAAAGGAATCAGACGAAGAAAATAATCTTATCTGCCCCTTCTCAAACTATTTTTTTTTCAAACACTCGATTCAAACAACTAATTTTACATTTGTCTTTTATTGGATAAAAAAAGTAGTTAATATGCCTGTGAAGAAAGAAGAATGTGTTAACCACAGGCTGTGGTTAACACATTCTTCTTTTTTTATCCAATAAAAGAGTGTTTGAAAAAAAAATAGTTTGAGAAGGGGCAGATAAGATTATTTTCTTCGTCTGATTCCTTTCATTTAATGCATTGTTTTATTTCTTGCCGTTTTGTAAATAGTTTTCTTGTGCTTTTTTAATCTGGAATGAATAAAAAATAAAAAAAAACTTTGTACCATGCAGGACTTGAACTCATGAGCTTTGGGACTGAAGGCAAACGCTTTATCCATTGAGCTATCCAGACACATTAGTTTAACATTGTCAACTTCTCCTTTAAAACGAACCGCCCCCCAAAAAATTCTGGCTACGCCCATGCGAAGGCGATGTAGAACTCGGACGTTAGGCCATCAACTCCTGGAGATTTATGAAGTTTTAGGTGTTTGATAGCAGATAGAACTTTGGCAGGAGATAGAGGAGCATCACATATATTTCTTTAGTCATCATTGATTGATTTAGTTTCAGTAAGATGTGTAAATAAATTTTCAGATTCAGATTTATTGTATTGTGATTCATACAACTCACTGTAAAAAGTGGAACAATACTTTGCTATTCTTTGGGGATCAAAGGTAGGCGGATAGGTGCAACGTCCGCAGTGAAGCGGGCGCTGTACCGGTCTGTCGAGGTTAAGAGAGAGCTGAGTTAAAAGGCAAAGCTCTCAATTTACCAGTCAATCTACGTTCCCTCCTTCATTTATGGTCATGAGCTTTGGGTTGTGACCAGAAGAACGAGATCTCGGATACAAGCGGCTGAAAAGAGTTTTTTCCGCAGGGTGTCTGGGCTCTCCCTTAGAGATAGAGTGATAAGCTCGGTCATCCGGGAGGGACTCAGAGTAGAGCCGTTACTTCTCCACATCGAGAGGAGCCAGCTGAGGTGGCTCGGGCATCTGGTTAGGATGCCTCCTGGACGCCTCCCTGGTGAGGTGTTCCGGGCACGTCACACCGGGAGGAGACCCAGAGGAAGACCCAGGACACGCTGGAGGGACTATGTTTCTCGGCTGGCCTGGGAACGCCTTGGGATTCCCCCGGAGGAGCTGGTCCAAGTGGCTGGGGAGAGGGAAGTTTGGGCCTCCTTACTTAGGTTGCTACCCCCGCGACCCGACCCCGGATAAGCGGAAGAAAATGGATGGATGGATGGATCTTTGAGGATCATCAGTGACAATCTTGTTAATGTTAAAGACCGTGTAAAGTGAATTTCAACATTTTCTTCAATAAACATTATAAATGTGATAATTGTAATCTTGTAAATGAGTAAAAAGTCTCAAAATTGTAGCTCAATTAATTTTGGAGTTATAGAGCAAACTGTGT
The DNA here is from genome assembly GCA_038048925.1 of Garcialebias charrua. Classification (NCBI taxonomy): domain Eukaryota; kingdom Metazoa; phylum Chordata; class Actinopteri; order Cyprinodontiformes; family Rivulidae; genus Garcialebias; species Garcialebias charrua. The sequence goes on from JBBPBX010035626.1 coordinate 21,296, forward strand.
ATAAACATATTTCTATTTCAGGATTTTTTAGGCGTGTTTTAAACGTGACCGCGTTTCGTCACGCGGTCCTCATTAGTATAGCCCCACCCCCTGCAGCTCCAGCCGTATAAATGCGTTCTTCGGTGGAGCCGTTCACTCGCTACCGACCGTCTCCCTCCTGTACTCTCACTCCTTTTACGCATGGACTGCAGCTGCTCCATTGTGACATTTCTTTTTTTTTTTTTTTTGCCAAAAGTCAAGTGATCACTTGAAGCTGTCACCATTCGCTTCCTCTTCCGAGGAGGAGGAAGCGAATGAACTTGTCACGAGTGAACTAAAGTCATGTCCAACGAGGCTGCACCAGGTTCTAAATATTTCCTGGTGTGCAGGTCTGCTGTGGGCTGAAGGAGAAGCGCTCCCTGTTTTTAATTAATTTTTTTAAAGTTTTCATTAAGATATAAACACAGAAAACCGCTGCGTAGCCCTCTGTCTTTTGCTGCTGGAGCGACCTGCACCTGTTTTCACATCTGCGCACCCCCGCGCGCGTGTGTGTGTGTGTGAGAGAGCGCCGTGACTGCTGACACAGATGAGATAACTTATCAACGTGATTACTCTTTTTAATCACCAACACAGACCCCGCATGCGAGGTGACCGGCCAGAACTCAGATAAAAACAGAGCAGGTTTACTGCTGCTCCTTGTCTGCCTCTCGCTCAGGGCAGGAAAAGGACATGAGTGCAGTACTGCGCTGAAACCACGCCCACGCGCTGACACGCCCCCAGCGTTCTAGGGCAAGGCAAAATCATGTTTTTTCATGATTTTTGAGACTTAATTTTATAAGGAAATCAATGTTTTTAATCAGTCAGATTTATATGGGTGATTAATAACACATATTTATGCCGTGTGACAAAATAAAAACACACATTTAATTTCACTTTACACGGTCTTTAAGTTTTTGAATTGAATTGAATTTACTATGGGTCTTTTCTAATTGAAAGAAACATGCAATGTTTTGTTCCCCTTCTTCCAGCCATTTCCTTCTTGATCTCACAAAAGCCCACTTTGCTTTCATTCTGTATATCTCATCTAATTTATTTTGCTGTACGGCTACATCCTTTATGTCATTTTCAGATAAAGTTTCAGGTAAGATTTGAGTGATTTCAGTTATTCTAGATATTATGTTTGTTTCTTCATCTTTCTTGGATTTGGCTAGCGAGGTTCCAAACTCTCTAAAAAAAATTTTAACTGCAAATTTGAATAGTTCCCAATTTCTAGAGAAATTGTTATCGATTAAGGCTTTGCTCCAGAAATTGTTTATTAGTAATTTGACTTGATCAATTACTAGTTCATTTTTTAGGATGAAACTGTTAAGTTTCCAATAAGAACTTTTGAATGTGGGAGTAATGTTAGGACCGAATGAGACAATCAGTGATATTGCTTTATGATCTGTTAAAGGGGACCACACATGCAAAATTCACTTTTTAATGTTTTTTTTACTCAACTTTGGGTATGTACTTCATAAAAAAACAGTCCTAAGGCCAAAGAAATGCACCCAGTTCTGTGGCGGTTCTGGACACGGGCCCACACGGGCCGGTGCCCGTGTATCACGGAGCCTGGCCCTCCCTCTGGCCCGCCCTCTGAGCAAGAAGCGGAAACCATCCGATACCAGCATAATTTAGTATCAGATTTTTGATCCAACCTGCCGATATTTTCTGATCCATGATGCACGTTGGCTTCAAACTATGGAATGGATTTCCTGAACGGAGGCGTGTCTCATGAACCCAGAGTAACAAGACCCGCCTCACATTCAGGAAATCCATGTCACAGTTTGCAGCCAGCTACAAGCGTGAGGACAACTGAGTACTGGGTTTGTTTTGGCATCGTTTTCAAAAAGCGGGTCGTTTGTTTATGGATTCTTTACATGGAGCTGGTCACAATTGGTTATGGATCACTGTTTACATGGAGCTGGACACTTGTTTCTGTCGCAAGATCTGACACTGGTGAGTAACATGTTAGCTAGCCTAGCAGCTAGCCGACTTTTCATCGTAACATGTGTCCGCTGTGTGGAAGTATTTAAACACCGCAAGACAACAACATTCAATGTCTGCAGAGCTATATACAGTAAACACATCTGCGTCACATTAAACCGCGGTCAAGTTAGTTTTACGCCGGACATTCGAGCTCCGGGGCTTCAGCGGTGTGTTTTTCTTTTTCATGCCGGGAAAGGCGCTCTGATTGCGGGCAGCTGCTGTCAGCTTCCCCCTGGAGCTCTGTGGCTTCACTTCATATCATAACAGCTTCAATATAAAGCCATGTAAACACTAAAAACAGGAACATGTCTGTGTTGGTTTATGCCATGAACTTAGCAGATGTAAAGCCATTTAATATTTTATTTAATTTATTTATTCATTCATTTAAAAGAGACAAAATAAAACAAATTAATCAAAAATAAAACATTGAATGAAAAGAGTGCAGAAAGAAGAAAAAAATCTTATATCACCCCATTATTTAAAATAATATATAAAATAACTTTAAACAAACAATCACTTAACTCCATATCTGTAAAATTAACTGAATTATAACCATTTTTGAGTTTGGCTTATTTCAATTGCCTGCTGCAGCCATCTTCAATTCAATTGTACTCAAAAGTTAATCAGCAGTAAAGAAACATCCGTTTATTATTTCTTGAAAGATTTTTCAAAATCTGTCCAGAGGGTCATGAGATATTTTGCTAACAGACCAACATCATTGATTCCAAATAAATAACGCCAGTGGTGGAGAAAGTACTCAAACACTGTACTTAAGTAAAAGTACAAATAAACAGACAAAATGTACTCTAGTAAAAGTAGAAGTACCATATTAATGTTTTTACTTAAGTAAAAGTAAATAAGTACTTGCTTTTAAAAATACTTAAAGTATTAAAGTAAAAGTACTTGCTGAATGTATTACCTAATGCAATGGTTTACAAAATCATCAAGTGTGCGTATATTTTCTGTAACAATACATTAATAGTGTTGAGTCATTTTAATGAACAATGCTGCAGATAATACATGTTTTTATTGTGTTTACTCTGACACAGTTCACACTTGGACTTGTGATTCTGTGCGTCAGTATTTCAGGGATGACATGAAGAGTTAAATGTCATTAAGTAAAATAAGAAAGAGGAATGATTTTACCTTTGAACATTTTTATTTAACACAAACCAATGTGTCATTTTAACTGCAGTAAACACGTTTAAGTAAAAGTTGTCTGTTTGAAAAAAGGAGCATTAGACCTAACAAGGGAACATCTGATCATTTCAACTGCAGTTTGTCATCAACTCTAGTTAAAATACTGTCTAGTCAACCTTGTAATGGGTCAATAGTGAACAATATTTTAACTTCCTGACACCATTTTCAAAACTTGGACCTGAATGTCGAGACATCTCTTGTCTCCTAACATCCCATGAACTGATACATTTTAATATTGCAGCAATAATTTCTTGTCCAAGTTCAGAATAAGTTGTTTTTCAAAGTTTTTTTTTTGAGTCCAGTCTGGCTCTTTTGGGAGAGAGAATCTGTCCTGCTGTACTGAACAGTCTTTCAATAATATTTCAATAGTCTTTCAATAAGGCCATGGGTGTTGTGTATCTTGCTGACTCTGTGGTGGAATCCATTTTGGGTGTGTTAGTGGTGCTGTGGGTGCTCCCAGCTCAGTGACGTATATACTAGAATATATGTCACTGGTCCAGCTCTTCTTGAAGGCAGGTCTAATGTTACCTGTCCACTTTGCAGTGATTCAATGGACCAACTCCCCTCTCAACATCAGTTACTTTCAAACTACATGTAATGACAAATCAAAAAACTGCAACGTGAATGTAACTTGTAACTCAACACATTATAGAAATGTAGTGTAGTAGAAAGTACAGATACTTCATGTAAAATCTAGTGGAGTAAAAGTAAAAGTACCCACATGTAAAGTACAGATACATGAAAAATGTACTTAAGTACAGTTACAAAGTATTTAATAATTAATTTTTTTTTTCAATTTATAACGCACTTTTCATTACTGAAAATCTCAAAGTGCTACACATATATTGAATGCTACACACATTCATAAACCGGTGGCGGCAGACTACCATGCAAGGTGCTTTCCAGTCCTACCGGGAGCAACTCGGGGTTAAGTGTCTTGCCCAAGGACACAACGACACATGGTGCGGGTCCCGGGAGTCGAACTGCCAACTTTCCGATCGGGAGACGACTGCCCTTACCACTACGCCACGGCCGCCCGTGTATTGTATTCATCAAATATATATTTGTACTTTGTTACATCCCACCACTGAATAACGCTATAATTTTAAAGAAAGATCTTATGCATTCTAAAAGTCCTTTGCTTATGCTTTGGGAATGAGTCTCAGCTACTATCACACCAAATTTTATCTCAATTTTTTGTCAAATTGAATGAGTTGTAGTCAATTTTGTGTTGTTTAAGTTCAGTTAGCTGTGGCAACCATCTTAAATTGGATGTACTTTAAAAGTCAATCAGTCGTAGAGAGCCATTCAGTGAATATTTCTTGAAAGTTTCATCAAAATCTGTTCAGTTGTTCATAAGATATTTTGCTAACAGACAGATGCAGAATACAAACATAATTTGATGATTTCTGGCAAACCGATCAACAAATGAGTCACTCATTTGTTGATCGGTTTGCCAGAAATCATGAAATTCTGCGATTTTGTATTCATCAAAATCGCAGAATACAGTTGCTGTGCTAGTAGGGCAGCCAATGTTGTTATATAATTTTGGACTGAGAAACTGAACCAAGACTTCACCTAACAGTTATTTTCATTATCATTTTATTTGCTTATTAATATATTTTATTCAGTCAATACAAATACTGTGTAAAATGTTTTATATTTTTCTCATTTGATTTTTTAAACTATTTTCTTTGGTTACAATGGTTAATCACTGCTTTAAAAAAATAAGAGTCAAGTAAGATTTCGAATCTGTCTTTTTCTCCGAGATGAACGTGCCCCTCTGACAAAACCTCTGGCCCCAGCTTGGCCCCACCAGTACAACTGGTCTAGAACCGCCACTGCCAGTGGTTTATTTACTCTAAGTCAGTGCTTCTCAATTATTTTCTGTTAAGCCCCCCCCAGGAAGAAGAATCTGGTCCGCGCCCCCCTACTCTCCGCTGCGACTATAAATACGGTGGCTGTAATAACCTCGCACATACCAAAAGAGGGTTAAAAAGAAAAAGGTTTATTATACGTCCACTGTAGTATAATTTGTATATAAAATTGTGATTCTCAATTCAAGTCCTCAGGCCTCCCTGCTCTGAATGTTTTAGATGTGCCTATTCCAGAACAGATGATCCACATGATTGCATGACCTCTTCTGCAGCCACCAAGTCCTGCAGAAGCAGGTGTGCAGAGGTAAAGTGGGATATGCAATAAGGCTAGTAAAAAGAATATATATATCAGCAGTAGTGTAGATATAAAAAGTTGTGTAAAAGTAGTGCAATTTGTCCTCAGTACTTAAAACTTCTTCTTGGACCTGCTCCCCCAGGTGGGACCCTGGAATAGGACCAGACTTAGCTTTTTTTAGATTTTTCTACCTGGATTATTGAGCATGCATCAGGGTGTCCCTGGAAAAGTTCAGAGTTCAGTCACACACTTCTACTGGAGGTGATGTGGTGGATTTCCCTGAAGAACACAAAGAGGTAAAAAAGAAAGAGTTAATAAGATTATAATTTTAAATTAAAAAGTTATATAGATTATAATATTAATAAAACAGCAATACCTCTTCTTGAACGTTGTTATGAGGCGGTTAAATCGCTCGGTCATCATCATCATCAGAGCTCCAGGGCTTGTTGACATCAGTTTTATTTTTTTCATAAAGTGATGAACTTTGTTACTTTCAGTTCTGGAGCGGAGCTTCAAAACAGTCTGAAGTGTTGACATGATGGATGTTGTGGTGGAGCTCACGAACTTTAAAGCCTGCACATCAACCCAGAGCTTTAAAAACTTCTACAGCTGCGACTGTGATCTGGACCGTTCTGATTTACCTCATGGAAGTTTAAATGCTTCTGTTAGCAACAAGCTGCTTTTCTTGCTTTTAGAAGAGACGTTCACATTGGGATGAAGTTGTTTCAAGTCCGTTAACGTGACGTGTTGAGAAAAAAAACGTGCTGCAGCTGCAGATTGTTCTCTCGTGGCGGAGCGCTCCGCTCCTCTGCACGTTCGCACCAATCTCCATGAAACAACAGCTCCATGAAACTGGCGCTCGTCTTTTTAAACAAGGAAGCCATAACTTTCCCAAACAGTCTATGGCGAGAAGCTAATGCTACGCGTGCTACAGATAATAGCGCCGTGCGGAAACACACCTAGGTATTTTAGTTCCGCGGCGCAATAAGAAAATTCAAAACTGGGTCACAAGAGCCCGGGCCCCCCCTGGCATCGCACTGCGCCCCCCCAGGGGGGCGCGCCCCACTATTTGAGAAACGCTGCTCTAAGTAGACCCAGAACTTCTTGGATGTTCCACGTACGCGGATGAAAACTAAAGGGGACAGGGCCTTTCAGTCAGTGGCCCCCAGGCTTTGGAATAGTCTGCCCCTGCAGCTTCGTTTTGCTGACTCTGTTGAGGTTTTTAAAAAACAACTGAAAACACTTTTATTTGCTCAGGCTTTTATGTCATGATTTTATTGTATTTTGCATTGATTGATATTTGTAGATTTTATGCTTGTTTTATTCTGTGTATACTTTTGCCATTGATTTTGTTGTACAGCGCTTTGTGATTTTATGTCTGTGATAAGCGCTCTGGAAATAAACATTACTTACTTACTTACTTACTATTTATTTGTCTGTGATAAAAACGGTTCGTTCCTCACTTCCTGCAGTTTGTTACGTCACAAACCGCAGCCAACCGCAGCCACAACCCACCACAACCTGAGTCCAGCCCCTCACCTAGCAACCCCTGGTTAGGCTCAACCCACTTCTGTATTAAACACATGACTGTTGTTTTTCATGATTTCATCTCATCTTTTGTTTATATGTTCTTAATTTCATGTGTACAGCACTTTGTTGCAGCTGTTTTTTTTAAATGGCTTTATAAATAAAGTATAATTGTTATTTTTATGTTTTAGTTCAATTTTTAGTGTATTTGCGATCGCTCCCAACGCACAACCGGTAAAAATTAAACAAGCAGACCCCCGGCGTAGGGACCGGCAGCAACGGGACCCTCTTCTGGCGCGATGGAGCGGAGCTTCAACTGTACAGCCTTGCTGCAGCCTCGCATCAGCCTCGCAGCAGCGAGGACCTTCTCCTTACGGATTAATTTACGGGAGACACTTGGTGAACTTTGTGTTGTCTTGACTGGAACAGCGATAACTCCCAAAATCGCTGCGTGCAACGAGCGGAGCTGGCGAACACCGGAAGAGGAACAAGCTAACATTAGCATCGGATTCGGGTGGTCTAATGCTAAAAGGAGCAGCAAATTGCGGCACACTCAGACGGGTTTCGGTAAGTTATCTTAAGCTAGCACTAACAGTAAGTCAAATGAGTAATAAAAAAAGAGCTAATTTTAAAACAACAACATGTAAAGGATTATGAGGAGGTCACTACAGGTAGTCCCCGATTTACGAGCGAGATCCGTTACAACGAGGCGCTCGTAAACCGGAAATCTCGTATTTCGGAACGGTTGCCATGTCTCTCGTAAGTCCGGAATTTCGCTCGTAAATTGGAACGGTTTCGCTAGCGCGACTACAAACACTCGTTTTTCATCAAAAAACTGCTTATGAGTGCATAAAAATGATCGGAAACGTGTGTCCACATGTTTAGCTAACGAACTGTGGTGAAAAAACACATGAAAACTCAGTATTTTTTGCGTTTTTTCCAAAAATTCGCCAGCTCGTAAGTCTGGAACCTCGTAGATCAGAGCGCTCGTAAATCGGGGACTACCTGTTAATACTGACCTCTTTACCTTAATTAATTTACTTATTCAGATTGAATAGTAATTTCACGGATTCTTTTCTTTTTCAGTTTACCCAATATTTCTGTGATCTTTATGATGGATAAATAAACAAAGCCATTAAGTGACAATGGACATTGACTTAGTTTGGTATGCCAGGCGACACTACCATTTATTTAAAATAAATCAACTAAATTAACACCATTACACTTGATTGACATGATTTCACTTTCTTTCAATTTACTACGTCAGCACACTTGAATTATAACAACAGACATAAATACTAGATGTTAAACATATTTAGTCTGAGGGCTCTTTAACTTAATTAGTTTCCAGCTTAGATTGAGAGGGAAAAGAATAGGAGGAGAGATGGTTTAAAGGAAATTATTGTGAGCATGAGACCAAAGTGACACTTCTCATCCGACTTCTGCTAAAATCCAGGTACGTTTGTAAACAGCTCTTTACCTTTTGACGACAGCCCGGTAAGAGAGAAGACCTTGTAGCTTTTCAGATGTACGGGTCCGTGTGGGAACCAGCACCTCTGAGCAGGTTATTCGTTTACGTTTCCAACGTCTCCTGGTTTCCGCATCGACCATCAGAAAATGTGTCAGCTTCAGGCCTCTGACTTCAAGATAAACTTATTCCAGGAAGGAATAAACAAAGTCTTGAGCTTACGCTCGTTCGAAGTGGATTCATAACGGCATGTTATACAATCCTTAGCTGAATGACTGTCCTTGGCGGGTGACAGGTATTCATTCAGCTCTTTGGGACGTCTTCATGTCTTTGAAGCGCCCAGCAAACTCTGAGGTGTTTCAGCAAAACTTAGGACTTAAGGAAGGACCAGTCGAGGAGTTCACTTGTCTTATCACGACCCAAGGTTACAGCCAGCAGCAGAGGGAAATGTTTAGGAAAAGACAGCAAGCTGGAGCCCTTTTCATGAAAAACAACAGATTAACTGTCTTCTGACTTTCTAAACAAAACCGTCCGGTCTCTGTGACCCGAGATTTCACCTTTAACACAGCAGTGAACACCGTTTAACTCTTACAGAATAACACAGCTTAAAAGCACACATCATGAAAATGACAAAAGTTATTCTTTTGGTCACATTAGAATAAAATCAAAGATAGAAATAGTCTCTTTTGGTGACTATGTTCTAAGATTACAACTAATGGAATGATTTTGTAGTAAATGTCTTGCTTTACTGAGAGGTCAGTAAAGGTCATCACTGGACAGTTCAAAAACCTTAGTTTGACCCTGGGTAGGTCCATTACAAACACATTACAGATACTAGCTGTTGCAAAGGGCGTAAACAGATCGTTGAAGGGCGTGGACTTCAGAACTTGTATCAGAAACTGGTCGTTCAAAACGAAAGTTAAAAATGGCAGAATTAAAAAGGGTATAATTGATTATCTAAGAATTATTTTGTGTATTAAAATAAAATGAATTAATATTGTCAAGATAACACACAGACATAACATAAAATTTTTAAAGACCTATATGTGGTCCCCTTTAATGGTGTAGTTAATATACTGGGAGTAATGTTATTATTTTTTAAACAATCAGAAATTAACCAGTAATCTATGCAAGACATTAACGAGCAAGGTTATTAGACCATGTATAATGTCTAGTGACAGGATTTCCCCCCTCCATATATCTATGAGATTTAATTTTTGTATAAAAGAGGACAAGTTAACAGAAGAAGCATTATTAACCCTCGGAGGCCATCTATCTAAGGAACCGTCCAAAGCGATGTTGAAATCTCCACCCAGTACTGGGTAGCGCTAATCCAAAAATTAGTTCCGCCATTTCTAAAGCACTTATTAATTTATTTAGGTCCGCAATTTCAAAAGTGCTTATGTATTAGCAACGCTAGCGGACGCTAATGCTAATAAGCTAACGTGCTAATGGTGAACTACTTTTTTAAAATCCAACAGATTTGACCATTTCGTGAAACTGTCAAGCTCAGAAAAACTTGTGCTATCCACAATATTCCTGAGGGTGTCACTGTAGAAGCGAATGTGCATTGTACTTCCTGTCCGACACCGGAAGTGCCTGTATTCCATAGGCGGAGTATGGATCGCGGGTGTTTTTGAAAGTTATTTTCATTCATTTTATCGGAGCAAACACAGCTTTTGTTTAAACGGAACGTTTACTGAAATGTCCTACCGGGGTTCAGGTACCTGCTGTGCTGTTCGCGGCTGCACCAACAACCGGACCAAGCTAAATCTTTGGCTAAAACAACAGTGTTTTCAACACGGACCCAAAACAAAGAAAGAGTGTTCCTGCATCCTACTCTATGGCTGTGTCTGCGCGATCAGGTAACATCTGTAATTTCTTTTTATTCAGGGAGGGTTTATTAATGAGAGTTTTGGATGATTTACTGTCTTAAAATGATATATGTCAGGCGCGACCGGTGTTACAGAACACCGTGACTTTTAGCCGAGATAGCTGCTAACAAACGTTAGCCGAGAGACAGGAGCAAACGCGTTGCTATTTATGTATTTTTAAATTATGTCTGCGCGATCAGGTAACATCTTTTTATTCGGGGAGGGTTTATTAATGAGAGTTTTGGAAGATTTACTGTCTTAAAACGATAGATCTCAGACGCGACCGGTATTTTTAGCCGAGATAGCTGCTAACAAACCTTAGCCGAGAGGCCGGAGCAAACGCGTTCGCTATTTATGTATTTTTAAATTATGTCTGCGCGATCAGGTAACATCTGTAATTTCTTTTTATT
>JBBPBX010035627.1:0-20687 GCA_038048925.1 Garcialebias charrua
AACTCCAGTTTGTCATCAACTCTAGTTAAAATATTGTCTAAACCTTGTACAGTAATGGGTCAATAGTGAACAGTATTTTAACTTCCTGACACCATTTTCAAAACTTGGACCTGAGTGTCGAGACATTTGGAGACATCTCTTGTCTCCTAACATCCATGAACTGACACATTTTAATATTGCAGCAAGAATTTCTTGTTCAAGTTCAGAAGAAGTTGGTTTTCAAAGTTTTTTGAGTCCAGTCTGTCTCCTTTGTGGGAGAAAATTGGTCCTGCTGTACTGAACAGTCTTTCAATAATCTTTCAATAATCTTTCAATAATCTTTCAAAAGTCTTTCAATAAGGTCATGGGTGGTGTGTATCTTCTGGATGACTCTCCGTGGTGGAATCCATTTTGGGTGTGTTAGTGGTGCTGTGGGTGCTCCCTGCTCAATGACGTTTATACATTTATATGAATATACGTAACTGGTCCAGCTCTTCTTGAAGGCAGGTCTAATGTTACCTGTCCACTTTGCAGTGACTGAATGGACAACTCCCCTCTCGACATCAGTTCTTTCAAACTAACGACAAATCAAAAAACTGCTACGTGAATGTAACTTGTAACTCAACACATTATAGAAATGTAGTGTAGTAGAAAGTACAGATACTTCATGTAAAATGTAGTGGAGTAAAAGTAAAAGTACCCACATTTAATTCTACTTAAGTAAAGTACAGATACATGAAAAATGTACTTAAGTACAGTACCTAAGTATTTGTACTTAGTTACATCCCACCACTGACTACAGTGGTGTGAATTGTGATGTATCTGGTAAGTCAGATCAGATGAAATGTCCAGTCAGTAACTGTTATCCAACAAGGAGATCATTTAAATTAAAGTTTCATTTCTATTGTGGTTTGACTGCTGTATTTTTAAACCTACTTAACACAAAATTAATGTCATTCAGCTGTGAGGATGGAGAGAAGGAAGAGAAGATGACAGAGGAATCAGGACAGACTGGGGAAGGCAACAGGTTGGTCTAATGCAGGTGGAAGTGAGGGAACAGCTACTTAAGCCCAAGCAATAACGTGTAAACATTATTTTTTAAAACTGTATTAAGATCTGTAATTTTTACAACTAATATATAATGCTTTTTTGACCATATGACAGTGCAGAATGCCACAGACAAAGGGTGAAGGAGACAGACACGAGGTCAGTGATAGAGGAGACAAGTGATGACATCAGGTAGGAATAATTACATTAGGGAGGCAACAAAAACCTATACTGTATACCATGATGGTTTGAATTTCTGATGACCATCTTTCATTGTCTTCTTTCACGGAAAGAAACAGTTTAAATGTCATAAATGTTAAAACTCTGACAAGGACTCCAGGCTGTTAAGATTTCATATTTTCGCTACTTAAAATGTTGAGCACTGATTACCACTATTGTTATATTGTGGTGGACCACTAGGGGGCTCTACTCACACCCAGTGGGCCGAATGTATTACAGGATGCTTTTATTGTGAAAGGTCCAGAGGACCGGATGTTATGTGGGTATATAAAGCAGTGTTGGGCGGGTTCCCGCCAGTTTAGTAGGAGTTGATTAAAAGGTGAAGTTCTGCAGCCTGTCTCCTGTGTCGTCTCTTCACCTCCTCTTACACTGGTGACCCTCGTGAACTGAATATGTCGACATCTGACGCTTCAGCCAGCTCTCTTCAGCTGTCTACTGCTGTGGAACCTACACAGGCGGCCCCGCACGCTTTTTCGGTGGCCGTTAAAATCCCGGACTTCTGGCTGCACGCGCCTCAGTCGTGGTTCGCCCACATCGAATCACAGTTTGCTCTTCGCGGGATTTCTGTTGACGACACCAAATACCACCATGTGGTTGCTTCGCTGGATCCGCTGACAACCCAGCGGGTAATGAGCCTACTACAAAACCCTCCAGCACAAGGAAAATACGACGCCCTCAAGAAGCTTCTTCTGCGGCGCTACACACTCTCAGAGGCGGAGCGCGCTGAGAAACTATTTTCCTTCTCCGGTTTGGGTGACGGAACAGCTCTCGAGCTCGTGGAGAGCATGTTGTCCTTGCGGGGATCAGACGACTGCGAGTTCCTCTTCCGCCACCTCGTCCTCCGCCAGCTTCCAGCTCCTGTGCGAACCGCCCTGGCCAACTCCCCGTTTCTGCAGGAGAAGGATTACCGCTCGCTGGCCGAAGAAGCCGACCGCATCATTCTAACCACGAGGACCTTCGCGGTACAGGCGGTGGTCCCGGGATCTCCAGCAGCGCCCGAGTTTCGAGCGACGCACACAGCGCCGGACGAGCCAGCGGTGGTGGCAGGAGTCACTAGCCGCAGGCGGGCAGGTCCAGTTCTTTGTTTCTACCACGCGCGTTTTGGCGCCAAAGCACGACGGTGCGTCCCGCCGTGCAGCTTCAAGCCGCAGGGAAACGAGACCGCCAACAGCCGCTAGCAGTCGCAGCCGTTGGCGAGAAGGAAAGGCTGCTTTTCATCGAGGACTCGAAGTCAGGGAGGCGGTTCCTGGTGGACTCGGGGTCGCAGAAGAGCCTCGTCCCCCCGACTGGCTCCGACAGGTTGGCTGAAGGCTGCGGGCCACAGCTAACCGCGGCGAATGGCTCTCCCGTCAAGACGTTTGGCGAAAGGTTGGTGACTGTGCGTTTCCATGAACGGGACTTCCGGTGGAACTTTGTGGTAGCTGCTAGCTCGGTCCCTATTTTAGGGGCTGATTTTCTTTGTGCTCACGGGCTCCTTGTTGACATTGCTAACAGACGTTTGATCGACGCTGTGTCTTTTTCGTCACTGCCTTGTAAGACGCGAGGAGCTGGGCCTTTAATACATGCTAACTTTTTAGCTTCGGGTAATGTGTTTCAACGTTTATTGTCTGAGTTTCCCTCGCTGACTGTTCCTGATTTTGCAACCACAAACACAAAACATGGGGTCGAACATTATATTCCCACAACGGGGCCCCCGGTGTTCGCACGTGCACGCCGCCTCGATGCTACTAAGCTAGCAATCGCACAGGAAGAGTTTGCTAGCATGGAGCGTTTAGGCATCGTGCAGCGCTCAAACAGTCCGTGGGCCTCCCCCCTCCACATGGTGCCCAAGGCAGATGGCAAATGGCGGCCATGTGGAGATTTCCGCCGCCTCAATAACATCACAGAGAATGATCGTTATCCCATCCCCCACATCCAGGATTTTTCAGTGCACCTGGCTGGGACCTCCATTTTTTCTAAAGTAGATTTAGTACGGGGATACCACCAGGTTCCTGTGCATGTGGAGGATGTCCCTAAGACCGCTGTTATCACGCCTTTCGGCCTGTTTGAGTTTTTGCGCATGCCTTTTGGTCTTAAAGGTGCAGCACAAACATTTCAGCGGTTGATGGATTCAGTCCTAAGGGGTCTGTCCTTCGTATTTGTGTACTTGGACGACATCCTGGTGGCTAGCAGCTCGGCTGAGCAGCACTTGTCCCACCTCCGTGAGGTTTTTCAGCGCCTGGCAGCACATGGCCTGATTGTAAACACAGCGAAATGCCAATTTGGGCTGCCAGTCATTGACTTTTTGGGCCACCGCATTTCCGCAAGTGGCGCCGTCCCGTTACCAAACAAAAGCCGTTTACGCATTGGCCGGCCCTCCCCGGCTCTCCCAGCTTCTAACCCGGGTTCGGCGTCTTCGCATTTACCTTTTCCGCCCGGGATCCACCCTTGTTCTGGAACCATCTTCACCGTGGTTCTTATCGGGCCGAGCCCGACAGAGCTAGTTTCACGTCATGTACTGCTCTCATTTGATTCGTTGTTTGCAGCAGGGGCGGGACTCATTCAAACAACCTCAGCGCGAGGGTTGAATTTCATTCAAATTTAACTACAGAAACGAGAAACCCCTAAAACAATTGTTAGCTGAATTAGTGTTTCTGAGTTAAATTTTTGTTAATAACTGATCACAAATCAGCTTATGTTACAACGTAAATAACACGAAGCGCACACCCCTTTCCGCCTTTCAGCGCGACCTGAATGTCATTAAACAATAACTAATATTGTCTAACTGTTGCGCGCAGCCAGGGTTTTAAAATATAACGAATAATCTCTAACTTTTACGTGCAGCTAAAATGTCAAGAGGAGTGATTCCTATATGGGGAAGTTGGACACCTGAAAATTCAGTCCGCCCGAATAGCTCAACGAGTTAATGCATTGTCGTTTTGACCGGGAGAAGTGGGTTCGCTTCCCGCCTGGGACAAAGTTATTTATTTTTTTATTGGAGTAAATAAAAAGGAGTTTGTTAACCAAACAAACTCCTTTTTATTTAAAAGAAAATGTGAATAAAGAAAAAAAAAGTAAAATAACTTTGTCCCAGGCGGGAAGCGAACCCACTTCTCCCGGTCAAAACGACAATGCATTAACTCGTTGAGCTATTCGGGCGGACTGAATTTTCAGGTGTCCAACTTCCCCATATAGGAATCACTCCTCCTGACATTTTAGCTGCACGTAAAAGTTAGAGATTATTCGTTATATTTTAAAACCCTGGCTGCGCGCAACAGTTAGACAATATTAGTTATTGTTTAATGACATTCAGGTCGCGCTGAAAGGCGGAAATGGGTGTGCGCTTCGTGTTATTTACGTTGTAACATAAGCTGATTTGTGATCAGTTATTAACAAAAATTAAACTCAGAAACACTAATATATATATATCCAGCTAACAATTTTTTTTTTGCCGAGTCTCCTCTCTTAAAACACGAACACTCCACCCACGTGAAGAGAGCACCCCACCCACTTCCAGAGAACTGCCCACCCACTTCAAGGCGGCTCTGCGGCAAATGCGTAATGAACGCGGGTGGCCCAGAGCCACCCAGGGGAGCCCCGGGCCATTGAGGGCTGGCAATGCGTAAACGGCTAAAGTGCAGGCGGTGTCAGATTTCCCACAGCCCCAGTCTGTTAAAGCACTACAAGAGTTTTTGGGAATGGTTAACTTCTATAACCGTTTCCTCCCCAGGGCAGCGCAACTGCTGAGTCCGCTCTATAGAGCGCTGAAAAAGAAAAAGCCCAACGACAGCGTGGACTGGACACCAGAACGCCTACAGGCATTTGGTGATGCTAAAGCTGCACTGGCCACTGCTGCCCTTTTGGCCCATCCATCCCCAGCGGCGCAAATAGCTTTAACAACCGACGCATCTGATGTTGCGGTGGGGGCTGTGTTAGAACAGCAGGTTTCCGGGGTTTGGCAGCCGCTTGCATTTTTCAGCCGTACGCTGCGGGACAATGAGCTGAAATACAGTGTTTTTGACAGAGAGTTGCTGGCGCTTTACCTGGCTACACGCCATTTCAGGTTTTTCCTGGAAGGCCGCCAGTTCACTGCATACGTTGACCACAAACCCCTGGTGTTTGCTATGTCAAAAATTTCTGACCCCTGGTCTGCTCGCCAGCAACGCCACCTCGCAGCGGTGTCTGAATTTACTACAGACATTCAGCATGTGGCTGGAAAATCCAATGTGGTGGCTGACTGTCTCTCCCGGGTGCTGATCGCTCCCGTGTACGTTGGCATCGATTTTTCTGCTATGGCTGCGGACCAACGTAGCGACGCAGAAATACTCGAGCTCCAGTCCGGCCCCACAGGCCTCGAGTTGGAGGAAAGGCGGGTGAATGACGGAGGTCCTCTCCTGCTCTGTGACGTATCTACGGGCAGGCCCCGCCCCCTGGTTCCAGTTTCATGGCGACGCCGCGTTTTTGACTCCTTACATTCCCTTTCTCACCCAGGTGTTAGAGCCTCTGTGAAACTGGTCAGCTCAAAGTTTGTTTGGCCCGGTCTGCGTAAAGCAGTTAAGGAGTGGGCAGCAGCGTGTGTTCCATGCCAGCGTGCTAAGGTCAACAGGCACACCAAAGCACCGTTGGAACCTTTCCCCATCCCAAGTCGGCGGTTTGATCATGTGCACGTAGACCTAGTAGGCCCTCTGCCTCCATCACAGGGTTTTACTCATCTGCTGACTATGATAGACCGGACCACCAGGTGGCCAGAGGTGGTTCCTCTGACGTCCACAACATCTGCAGTGGTGGCCCGGGCCTTTTTGTCTACCTGGGTTGCACGTTTCGGCCCCCCTTCAGACATTACATCGGACAGGGGCCCGCAGTTTGTTTCGGAGCTTTGGTCTACCATGGCCAAGGGTCTGGGGACTAACGTTCACAGGACCACCGCTTACAACCCCCAAGCTAATGGTTTGTGTGAACGGTTTCACAGGTCATTGAAAGCTGCACTTCGTGCTGCATTGACCGGTGACAACTGGATTGACCGCCTTCCCTGGGTTTTGTTGGGGTTGCGTACCGCAACCAAAGAAGACCTGAGCTCTTCCCCGGCTGAAATGGTTTACGGTCAGCCTGTGCGCGTCCCCGGTGAGTTTTTACCTGAGGTACCCTCACCACAGTTCGCTCCACCGTTGCTCCATCTTTCACCTCAGGAGGCCCCTTTTCGTGTCCCCGGTCCGGTACACCATTGTTTACCGCAGTCATTTGTCCCTAAGAGTCTGGAGTCCTCTAAATTTGTTTTTGTCAAACACAATGCACACAGGACACCACTACAGCCTTTGTATGATGGACCGTTTCGAGTTCTTCAACCAGGTCCGAAACATTTCATTTTGGATTATTAACGGACGGCGGTCCTTCTTCCGGAAACTCTCAATGTCCATTGGAGCCCGAATCTTCTGCAGACCCTCCTCGTAGCCCTCCACTTCATCAGACTGGTTCTGCAGGGCCCAGGTTCAGCCGTTCTGGTCGTTTGATCAAACCTAAAATGCGGGACTAGTGATGGACCTTACTGGGTGTTCTGGGGGGGCGTGTGTGGTGGACCACTAGGGGGCTCTACTCACACCCAGTGGACCGAATGTATTACAGGATGCTTTTATTGTGAAAGGTCCAGAGGACCGGATGTTATGTGGGTATATAAAGCAGTGTTGGGCGGGTTCCCGCCAGTTTAGTAGGAGTTGATTAAAAGGTGAAGTTCTGCAGCCTGTCTCCTGTGTCATCTCTTCACCTCCTCTTACAATACATTTTTACTTTATTAAACTTCTTATTTGTTTATGATTGGAATGATCACCTGATATATGTAACATAAAAAAAAATCTGTAATATTGCTACTGTATTTTCTAAGTGCATGACTAAGGGAGGAAAGCTGTATGAGGCGGCAGGTAAAAAAAGGGGGGGGGGGGCGCCGTTTATGTTTTCACATCCACCTCAAAAATATGTAGTTGCACCCCTGGACCAACACCAGCAGCTGACATGGCACCCCAGACCATCACTGACTGTGGGTACATGACACTGGACTTCTGGCATTTCCTTCTCCCCAGTCTTCCTTCAGACTGCACCTTGATTTCTGAATGACATGCAAACTTTGCTTTCATCTGAAAAAAGTACGTTGGACCACTGAGCAACAGTCCAGTGCTGCTTCTCTGTAGTCCAGGTCAGGCGCTTCTGCTGCTGTTTCTGGTTCAAAAGTGGCTTGACCTGGGGAATGTGGCACCTGTAGCCCATTTCCTGCACACACCTGTGCACGGTGGTTCTGGAATCGGCCCTTCTCCACAATCTTCTGCAGGGTTTGTCACCTCTTCTCGTTGTGCAGTGTTTTCTGCCACACTTTTCCCTTCCCACAGACTTCCCACTGAGGTGCCTTGATACAGCACTCTGGGAACAGCCTATTCATTCAGAAATTTCTTTCTGCCTTAAGGCCGAGATACACTCGAGCGTCCTCACGGTACGCCTATATGCAGCGTACGTACGCTGTGGCAAAAGCGTAGCCCCGCGTAGCCCCTCAGGGCATGTACGCGCAAAAGTATTTTTTTACTACGCGATCCGCGGAGTCTGACCATAAACTTCCCGGCGCCGGACTGTTTTGTATGTTACACAAATGAAATAAATTCCCCTTCTTTATCGCTGATCGGGCCTTTTCTTTTGTTTTTTTGCCTAAAGTCAAGTAACCGCTTCTTCCTCCGTTCACTCGATGATTGAAATGAATGAATTCAGGTCCTACCTGGGTGCACGATGTTTTAAATATTCCCTGGTGGGCTGTGTGCTGCAGGAAAAGCGCTCCCTGTTATTATTTTTATTTCTGAGAGAACTTTTTATAACATATATAGTAGAAACACCGTATCAGAACACCGCAGAAGTCCAGCGAGCTGCTCATGATGAGTTCTCTAGGTTTCACTTTCAGCTGACTAGGTTTCACTTTCAGCTGACTTAAAGGCTGTCAATCAATTCAGTAGGCGTGTCAGCAAGTGACCAATCAGCGAGCTCAGTTGAGTCCCTCCGTGCTCAGCTGCTCATATTACAACAAGGAGAACGTGAGCTGAAGTATAGCAGCAAAAACATACGCACAAAATATGCGCGTATACGCGCGTATACGGAGGACGCTTCAGTGTATCTCGGGCTTTACCCTCTTGCTTGAGGGTGTCAACGATGGCCTTCTGGACAGCAGTCAGGTCGGCAGTCTTACCCATGATTGCGGTTTTGAGTAGTGAACCAGGCTGGAAGTTTTTAAAAGCCTCAGGAATCTTTTGCAGGTGTTTAGAGTTAATTCGTTGATTCAGATGATTAGGTTAATAGCTCGTTTAGAGAACCTTTTCATGATATGCTAATTTTTTTAGATAGGAATTTTGGGTTTTCATGAGCTGTATGCCAAAATCATCAGTATTAAAACAATAAAAGACCTGAAATATTTCAGTTGGTGTGCAATGAATCTAAAATATATGAAAGCTTCATTTTTATTATTACATTATGGAAAATAATGACCTTTATCACAATATGTAAATTTTTTTAGAAGGACCTGTATTGTGCCATTTGTCATGCGTACTCTGTTCACATTTACCTGACTCATAAATTGCATGTGAAGCTTTTGTCCACTTTAAAACAAATAAACTGGTCTTTGTCCCCAACAATGTGATGAGATCAGTCCAGCTCAAGACCAGGTCTGAGGCAGAACTAGAACGAGGTGTGAGCGTCAAGAGAAATGTAGAACTTCTTCCCTGTAATTTATAAATGTAGGTCATGTCCTCACTTTCCCTCCTGGGTTTTTATTGAGAGTAGACGCACCTTAAACCAGATCACGTTGTTAAAAGCGTACTTTGAACATATGATTTGGTACCGGTTTGAGGCTCATGTTACAGGCTGGTACGTCTTTATCTCATGTTCTCCTTCTAAAGGTCATGTTTCCTGCAGGAAACCCAGCTGGGTCGCCTGCTGTGTGTGCTCCAAACACCTGGAAGGAACATGGACAGTTCTGGTTAGTCAAAATGACAAACATCCTCCACAGCACAAAACAAGGCTCACAAATGATCACCCTCTGAAGATGATGAAATGAAAAAGTTTATTCTTGAATTACAAACTTTGTAACAAGACCATTTTTAAGCCAAACTGGTTAGACAAACTTTATTCCTCAGAATGAAAAGTCAAACAGTTGATGAGGTAAGGAATATAAAAATATCACTTGAAACTTCTGCAGGATGGTCTTACTTTACTCCCTCGGACGATAAGTGACGAAATTCACCACCAGAACAAAACGCAAACATTCATTTGAACTGAAACAAACAACTGTTTTCATCAACCTGCCAACCAGAAACGTCTAAGCAACTCTTTAAAACACACAAATCACACAACGTTAGATACACTTGGGGTTTCCTTACTCCGGCACAAGAACATTTAGGAAGCTGCAGCTGCTAAACATGAATTCACAATAAAAATGCCAAATATTTAATGCTGTGCAACAATGAAATAAATCTGAATTGTATTAATCTCCTAAATTTGCTGCGAGTAATCTGTAATCATCTCAAGGCCAGCAGCCTGTGGGGCAGTTCAAACATCAAGTGGAACATTTACCCACAAACCAAGCTTTAAAGCATAAGTACAGTAGCTCACTTTTGCTTCCTTTCTTCAACTGGTTGAACTCTTTTGAAACACAGCTTGCTCTGAAATTATATTCTCCAAAGCTGAAGTTTGAGAGTTTTGAATTAAACAATTTAAAAACAATGTGAAGAAATTGATTGAAGTAGGATGAGAACTGGCGAATAGTTATCTCAGATGAGTTCCAATGAGTCCATGTCTGCGGCAGCTGAGAGAATTAAACTCACAACTTGGCTCCATGTCCAGGATTCCACTCCGTTTTGTTTTCACTGCAAGTAACAAATCTAACCAGGACTCCCAGAAGCCCCCTGAGTCCTGGATGAGTAACGTTTACACCGTCACTGCCGCTTCTGTGGAATTTAAAAAAGAATGAACTCAACATACATACGTGCAGCTAAAATCAAGCGGAGACACAAGTGAACCTTAAGAGCATGTTAACATTAACTCCTGTCATGTCGAGGCTGAAAAACTTAAACGTTATTTATGGACTAGAAGAACCCAATGCATGCGTCGGCTTCATCGAGTTAGAAATCATCAAGATCAAAAAGCGGTCTTGCGTCGTCGTATCGTGTTGCTCTTGTACCGAACAGCTGTCCCTCACCAGATGTGGAACTGAGTGAAGCCCATCAGGACGAAGTGACTTGCCTCTTCACACTGCAGTCACTGACCATCAGGCATCCTGGACCTCCCACTGCCACCGGATGATGGCGGCGGGGAGGCAGACTCTGCACGGGGACGGTGATCACCATCTCCCGCCTCCTCTTCCTCGTCGCTCCAGTCTCCGGACTCGTCCACAGGTGTGTGAGGGTCAGAAGACCTGGAGGGTGATGTCTCCTCCTCTCCGTCCTCCCCCTCCCCAGCTTCAGACCGTTCATGGGAAGGTGGAGGTCTGGGGCTGATTTGCAGCTGTGAGAGAGCGTTCTCTAGAGAGGGGCTGGAACTTGGGCCGGGCTGGCCCCCCAGGGAAGTGGGGGGCCGGGCAGGAGCTGCGGGGGCTGCAGCGGTGGAGGGGACCTGCTGCTGCATTCCTGCTATTGACATGTCAGCCCCATCTGCAAAGTTTCCACGACCAGCTGGCCCCAGAGCCCCAGCAACAGCCTCAGTGTCCAACCTCAGTCCAGCCACGCCTTTCTTTGGAATATCTAAAACGTCTCTCTTCATCTTGCGCCTGCGCCCGTGCTCGTTCCGCCTGTACTGCACCATGTTCTCCAAGTCAGCTACGTACAGAAACCCGGCAATCAGCATCTCTGCAGTCTTCTTGCCCTTAGAGAAAGCGTCTTCCAGCTCACGGCTGGTTCGCTCGTCATACTGCCACCAGCCGTTACGACCCTCATAATACCAAGCGTGGTCACTCGTTGCCCCGCCCCGACCTCCGGCTGATGCTTTCAGCTCCTCCGGAGAGAGAAGGGTAGGCCTTTCCAAGAAATCATCTGGCACTTCCTGTCTGCAGAGAGCGCAGCGCTTGCTCTGCCAGGACGCTCCCTTCACACACAGGAAGCAGAAGACGTGCTGGCACGGCAGCTGGACTGGGTGGACACAGCTCTGCAGACAGATGGCACACTCTGGCACAGTTAGAGCAGGGGATGGGTTGCCAGAGCATGAAGATTCTGCGCCGTTTCCACCGCCGCCACCTTTCTTACTGGATGGAAGTGAGTCAACAGAGTGGTCGACCTCTCCACAACTAGCCATCCTGAAGAAGTACTGAAGGAAAGAGGACAATTGTTTTTATATATTAAGATGGGCATGGCTTTCATCTTCTGGTTTATTAAGAAATTTAGAACAAATGATCGTACAACTTTATTCAGATGGACTAAATATGAAACACATGTATCATTTTCACAGATACTTACTCAAAGTTGCTTTAATGCTGATGAATCATTAGGAAAGCTGTTGAGCCCACAAACCTCCCACTGTAAAAATGAAACAAACAGTGAGTGATTATGTTTTTATTTTCACCAGACAGGCCTTTGAGTCATATCTTATTGTTTCATAGTTTGCTTCCAAGGAACAAGACTGTAACTGTTTAAATAATCAAGCTTTCTGGAGGATCTCTTCAGTTTTGTCTTTAGAATTAGGCCCCGTTTACACGAGAACAACCTCTGGAAACATTGTTTTTTTCCAACGTTTATTACAAAAAAAGAGCGGGTTTATACGAAAGAGCTGTAGTTTCCATGTCAGTTGGGTTGCCAGATAAGAAATTATGAACCGTCGCTTTAAAATTATAGTATTTCGACCTAAAATGTAATATGTGCTGAGCAAGCGTGTTGTAAAATGAAGTGTTGTATCTGGCAATCCTGCAGGGCTAAGCTGCATTCATTGTGGATGCAGTGTCTGCATGATCAGTTACATCAAAACTGATGAATAAACTAATGTTTCTTTGGATCCTGGATTTTATTAGTTTTACTCCTACAGGCTGAAAAAGGGTGAGTAGCACAAAAACACTCTGCTCTCTGCCATTTATTATGACTCAGGGCTATTCAACCGATGGCCCGGGGGACAAATAAGGCCCATGTGTTCAGTTTGGTCCCAACAATGGGTTCATTTTTAAATAAAACTTGATTTTAAATTGTAAAACAACCTTAATGAGAATAAGCGCTGGATGTTCGCCTCTGAGCTCTTGGCTTTCAGTAACTGTAGCCCCCTGAGTAGTTCAGTTGAATAGCCCTGATATAACTGTTGTTAGTAGGGGTGTAACTGTACACGTGGGTGTACCGAACCGCTTCGGTTATTTTTTCACTCATTAAATTTTATTAACGGGAGAATTTATGCGCCGCGGAACAAAAATTCCTAGGCGTGTTTCAGCATGGCGCCATTATCTTGCAGCACGCGCAGCATTTAGCAGCCTAGCATCTGTTGCGGTCTCCTGTTTGGGAACGTTATGGCTTTCTTGTTAAAAGACGAGCGCAAATCCAAAGCTGTGTGTGGATGTTGTTTCACAAGACTGGATCTGCAGCAGCAACACGTCTAACTTGTTAACGGACTTGAAACAACGTCATCCAAATGTGAACGTCTTCTACAAGCAAGAAAAGCAGCTACCGGTAGTTGCAAACACCGAAAAGCAGCAGTATTTAAACAACCTTTATCAGGTAATTCAGAGCAGTCCAGATCAATAACAAACTAGGAGTTTTTAAAGATCTGGATCTACGTCTGAATGTTGTTGATGTGTCGGCTTTAAAGTTCTTGAGCGTCGCTACGACATCCATCATGTCAACACTTCAGTCAAAAAGTTCAGCACTTTATGAAAAAGTAAAATCTGATATTGTCAACAAGCCCTGGAGCAGATTAAAGCCCTGCCCTGATGACGATGGCCGAGAGATTTAACCACCTCAACTGTTCAAGAAGAGGTATTGTTCTTTTATTATTATCATCTAATTATCCATCCATCCATTTTCTTCTGCTTATCCGGGGTCGGGTCGCGGGGGTAGCAGCCTAAGTAGGGAGGCCCAGACTTCCCTCTCCCCAGCCACTTGGAGCAGCTCCTCTGGGGGAATCCCAAGGCGTTCCCAGGCCAGCCGAGAAACATAGTCCCTCCAGCGTGTCCTGGGTCTTCCTCTGGGTCTCCTCCCGGTGGGACATGCCCGGAACACCTCACCAGGGAGGCGTCCAGGAGGCATCCTAACCAGATGCCCGAGCCACCTCAACTGGCTCCTCTCGATGTGGAGAAGCAGCGGCTCTACTCCGAGTCCCTCCCGGATGACCGAGCTTCTCACCCTATCTCTAAGGGAGAGTCCAGACACCCTGCGGAGAAAACTCATTTCAGCCGCTTGTATCCGAGATTAGGGCTGCACGATTAATCGCATTTGCGATAATCTCGCGATATGTTAAAACGCGATTCACTAATCGCACGGGCTGCGATTTGACTGGTCACGTGACTTGGGAGTGAGCCGAGCCGAGCGGAGCAAAACCGAGCAGGCAGGGAGGGGGACACCGCACGCTCTAACACAATGGCTTCAGGCTCGACAGAAGTCATAAAAGTTAAAAATTCAGGTAAGTTAGTCCATGTAAACGTGTATCTGATGAGACCGCGGGAGATAAACAGAGCGCGAGCTGGTCATGTGACCGGGCCTGTTGTTGACGCTGCCCTGTTAGCAGCTAGCTCAGCAAGCTAACGTTCTGCGTGAAAAAGCGCATTCATTATCTGATAAAAAAAAAAACAGTTTTGTCGTTAGTGATATGAATTAATACAGAACCAGTAACACACACGTTTTGCGCAAGCTGTTTTTTTTTTTAAACTAACAGTGTTTAAAGGTGCTATGTGTAACTTTCTGTAGAGTGCAGAACTTAGAAATATTTTCAACAGGCAAAGCATTCTGATCCCTCCCCCTCAGAGCCATATATGGCTCTGCTCCACCTGGCCCTGCTGAAATTCAAATTCAAGCTCTGTTTTTATTGGCTGATTCAAATTCAAGCTCTGTTTTTATTGGCTGGTTACAAACTCTGTTTTTATTGGCTGGTTAATGGCGGGTCACTCTGTGTTTTTAGTGTTTTTATAAATGCTGATAGAGAAGCAAGGGGACTATAGTTTTTTTCAGAGATTACTTTGTCTAACATCAGTCTGTCAGTAGATAGTGACAGAGTGAAGAAATTAGGGCTGGACGATATGGCCAAAATTTTTATCACGATATAGTTCTTAATTTCGGTCGATATCGATATAATTCGATATCGATATAAACAATATAAAAGCCTAAAAAAAACTATAAACTATACAAATAAATTGATGTTCACCTTGTATTTGTATTTAGCCTCCAAAAAGATGGAAATCACCATCAAATAAACATAAAATTCTCAACCCAATAATTCTGTCGGGTCATGGACAGTTTTTTATAGAAACGTTTCACCCTCCATCCAGTTTCCAGATGACCCAACTGAGAATTACAGGTATTGGATTTGGTACCTGGATTATTGAGCATGAACGTTCTCGGCATAAAATTCTCAACTGTGTCAATATTAATAGTTTTAACTTTAAACAAGAACTTTAAAATTTACAGCATTGAAATTCATAGTTAATTAAATAAAACTTTTGGGTATAGTTATTGATGAGAAGCTGACATGGAAATCTCATGGAAATTACTTAAGAATAAAAATAACAAAATCAATTACATTATTGTATAAAGTAAAATAGTTTTTGAATGACAAAGTTTTGAATATATTGTATAATGTAATGATTGTTCCATATTTAATCTGTTGTATTGAAGTTTGGGGAAAAGCATGCAAAACTATTACAAATCCTAATTTTATTTTACTAAAAAGAGCTGTAAGAATTATTATTAGGAAGTGCTATGGTCACCCAACAAATATATTATTTCATCAATTGAAATTATTAAAATGTTATGATTTGGTTGAACATAGTATTTTACAAGTCATGTATAAAACTAAAAAAAATATTACCCCCAAATATTCAATTACATTTTGTTTAAAAAGTTATTAAACCCTGAAGGGAATGTAAATGTTTGTAAAATCTTCATTTAGAACTAGTGTGAAGGAGCTGAGTTTTAAATCAGGAAACAGGATTGTGTTGATTTGATATCATCATAAACATTTATAAAACTATTTATATGTTTTAAAAGATGATTAAATCAAAGTTGTTGGGAAGGTGTGGTGCAGGTGAAGTGAAGGTTGTTTGTAGTTATTTTGTATTTTTTAAACAAGGGGCAGATATTATAACACTATTTTCGTCTTTCTGCACCTTTTCATTCAGTGTTTTTCTTTCTTTTTATTCTGATGAATCTGTTTTATTTTCAATAAAAAAAAAACATGCAGCACTGCTGGGGCTGTTTGTTTACGTCGTAGTTTCAGGGAAACGTTGGCTCAAACTTTATTCTTCATCTTCTGACTCTCATCATATTCTATCGAGTGGAAACTCTTCAGATTAAACAAGTAGATGTTTCCACCGCTAGTTAGAACGACTCTGTCACGTTTTGAAAAATAAACACAAACCGAGTAAGACTCGCTGCAGATGAGACCTGCAGTAAAACCGAACTACGTCCACACCGACGAATTAGTCTTTCCTCTCATCAGTGATGTCGTCTCTTTCTCTTCGCTTGTGAAACTTTGTTCAGTCACATTCTGACGGTCATGAGCACTCGTTTGACTCGTTTTGAAGCGAAAACTTAACGCGCTTTGGAGACTAGCTTAGCTTTTAGCCTGCTACCGCTAACGTCTGCTGCTGGACTGAGCGCTGCGTAACAACGACGTCATCACGCACGTTTTGTGTCACAGCTTTTTCTGTCCGGGCGGGTTGTTGAAGCAGCCGCTCCAACCCGAACAGAAAGAGAAAAACGTCAGAAAAAGTTGTAAAATCCTATCGAAATATCGAAAATATGCTTAAACTTCATATCATCGTTATTGAATAAAAGTATATCGCGATATTTATCGTTATTGAATTATCGTCCAGCACTAGAAGAAATATGTTAAAAATATATTGTTAGAAAAGTTACAGACTGCACTACAAAGTTACATAGTGCACCTTTAATGTTGTTATCTTAAGCCTCCGGTAGAGCTCAGCGTCCTGCCTGTACGCCACTCTACGCGTGCATTCTGTGCGCACACGTTCGCTGGCATAGCTCTGCTTTCAGTTCTCATGTTAAATGCTCGCGTTTTCGCTCCAAATTCTTGTTGTAATTTGAGCAGCTGCGCGCAGAGGGGACAAACTTGAGGTCGCTGATTGGTCACTTGCTGACACGCCTTCTGAAATGATTGACAGCTTGGTTAAGAGAACAGCTCGGGTGAGAGAAAAGCATGAGCTGGCCAGCTTCAGCCCGCCGAGGTGTTTCTAAACTTTATATGTTAATTAAAAGTTCTAAAAAATAAAAATAAAAACAGGGAGCGCTTTTCCTGCAGCCCACAGCCCACCAGGAAATATTTAAAACCTCGCGCAGCCAGGTAGGACCTGAATTCATTCATTTCAGTTATGGAGTGAACGGAGGATGAAGCAATTCATTCATTCATTCAACCTTTATTTATACAGGCTAGCCTCGTTGAGTCACGGGGACTCATTTACAAGAGGGACCTATTACTTGGCTTTAGGCAAAAAAACAAAAGAAAAGGCCCGATCAGCGATAAAGAAGAGGAATTTAATTCATTTGTGTAACATACAAAACAGTCCGGCCACGGGCAGTTTATTGTGAGACAACGCGCAAGCGTGCGCGGTCGTAGAGCTTTGCGCGTTCGTGCCCTGCGGGGCTACGCTTGTGCCTCAGCGTACGTACATCGTACAGAGGCGTACAGGCAGTACGCGCAGGTCTACCGGGGGCTTTAGCTTTAGCATAGCTATTTAGATGAGGTGATGCACTTTCTCATTACGTGTACCTATTACCAAACCTGGTCGTGATGTCACAACTATTATACTATCCTTTTTATTGTCTGTTTTAAATAAAATGTTAATTATTATGTTCAGTAATGTGAAGCTATTTAGTCATCACGTTTTGCATTCCCTTAACGTTAACAAACTGGGAAAAGCTAAAACCTGTACATTGTTTTTAACTAACAACGTGAGAAGATTTTTCTGGTCCTCAATTTTTGCACGAGTGAGAGGTGAGGATGTGAATGTGTGTATTTATTTATTTTATTTTGTATTACAGGACATGACTTGGGGTGTCTATGAGTGCACATCTATTTTCCCAGCTCCCTGGGCGCGACTACGCTGCTCACTGCACCACCTGGTGGTGGTTGGGTTAAATGCAGAAGACCAATTTCATCTGTCAAGTATGGGAACATACACAGATGACAAATGTGACAAATTATTATTATTATTATGACAGAGTGTCTCTCCCACAGTTGAAGAAGGCAGCAATGACTGAAGAGGGAGCTCAAACTTTCTGAACATAGCCTCATCACTGAATGTCCAACAAGATGTGGATCCAAAGAAATGAAGTGTTAGAGCAGCTCAAAGCCATTTCTCTGTTGCTGTCAGGTGACTGTTATGCACGCTCCCAACCTGGCAGGATATGGAGGTGTTGGGAGTCTGTTCACAAGGGTCTGCATCCTGCTGTTACTGACAGACTATGTTTGCATTATTGTTCCAAGAGTTTTTTATTTTTAACTTTACATCTAAAACATTTAATAAGAACAGATACTAGTTTATTTTGTGTTCACTGAGTTTGAATTCCCAGAACGAGTTGGTTAAAGCAGATTCTCTGTTTTTTGCACGTAATTTTTTTATGATGTTACTGGCTGGAAAGCAGTAAGTTAAATTTTTTTATATCTAATTTTTTATATTTATTTATTAACTGTCATGTGAAGTTCAGACAGTAGTTAGGAAGTTCACTTAACTTGTATACTATTGTGTTTATGAAACAAGAAAAAATAGAAATGGTGAAAAGAAAAGTCATACATTTGCTTGCTTTATTTAATCTCTGCTTTAAATAAATCTGATATTGTTTATTATAAAACAGATTGATTTATTGCTTCTGTTTGTTGAAAACTACTTGAGAAGGTATTAAAAAAAATTGCATTTTAAATCGCAATTTATAGAAAAAAAAAAATCGCAATTAGATTATTTTCCAAAATCGTTCAGCCCTATCCGAGATCTCGTTCTTTCGGTCACAACCCAAAGCTCATGACCATAGATGAGGGTGGGAACGTAGATCTATCGATAAATTGAGAGCTTTGCCTTTTGACTCAGCTCTCTCTTCACCACGACAGATCGGTACAGCGCCCGCTTCACTGCGGACGCTGCACCTATCCGCCTATCGATCTCACGCTCCAGTTTTCCCTCATTCGTGAACAAGACCCGAGATACTTAAACTCCTCCACTTGGGGCAGGACCTCCTCCCCGACCCGGAGAGGGCATGCTACCCTTTTCCGGCTCAAGACCATGGCCTCGGATTTGGAGGAACTGATCCTCATCCCGGCCGCATCACACTCGGCTGCAAACCGCTCCAGTGAAAGCTGTAGATCACGATCTGATGAAGCCAATAGGACCACATCATCTGCAAAAAACAGAGAAGCGATTCTAAGGCCACCAAAACGGATCCTCTCAACACCTTGGCTGCGCCTAGAAATTCTGTCCATAAAAGTTATGAACAGAATCGGTGACAAAGGGCAACCTTGGCGGAGTCCAACTCTCACTGGAAACGAGCCTGACTTACTGCCGGCAATGCGGACCAAGCTCTGACACCGGTCGTACAGGGACCTAACAGCCCGTATCAAAGGGCCTGGTACCCCATACTCATCTTTTTTATTTAAAATTATAATCTTACTTTTTTTTTTTTTACCTCTTTATGTTTTATTTCCAGTCTGGAACAGAGATAGCAGCTGAGTCTTCCTGTTCAGGGAAATCCACCAGAGATCACCTGCAGCTAAGAAGTCTGTGATGACTGAACTCTGAACTTTGCCAGGGACAGGTGGGAGCAGGTTCAAGAAGAGGTTGTGAGTAATGAGGACAAATACTGCCACACTGCTGCTACTGTTGTTATTGAGATTATGTTCTACACCGCTGGAGATCTTCACTGCAACTAGATCTGTGCTTTTGACAGAAAATGTGGACAAGTTGGTCTTTTTGGACAAAAACTTTAAACTTATTATTTAGATCATAAACTGTTTGTTGCTGCTTATTGTTCTGGCTGTTATTGTATTTATTAAGATTTTTATTATTGTTAGTATAGTTTATTTATTGTAAAGAATGCTGCTTATTTAAAATATCATCCAAATGGGTCACTTTTATTTATTTTTATACAAACGTATTTTTGGCATATTTTCAAAATAAGCATTTTGTAAGTCTTTATTTTGTCTTTTTTTTTTGTATCGAAAATAAACCGAACCGAGCCCTCCTTGAAACTGAACCGAACCGAAATGTGATTTTAGCGTACCGTTACACCCCTACTGGGCACATACAATTGTATTTTAGCACAAATGAGGTGATTATCAAGCAGCCCAGAGGTACAGTGGTTAGAGCTGTAATTTCACAGAGAGAATGTTGCAGATTCGCCTGCAGGCCTGAGGCTTTTCTGGGTTTGAAGTTTGTATGCATTGCTACCTAGGGGTGCACCGATTTCAATTTTCTGGCCGATCACCGATTACCGATTTTTAGAAAGTCTGACCTGCCGATTCCGATTTTGGCCGATACCGATTCTCAGGTGTTAAAAGGTCAAAATGTACCCTAAATTTTCAGGATTTTCCAACCTTTGCTGAGGCAGATAAAATCGGTAGATAAAATCGGCTTCTCATTTAAAGATTGGCCGATCACCGATCTCCCCAAATTAAGGAAATCGGAGCCGATCGATCGGCCGGCCGATTTATCGGTGCATCCCTATTGCTACCCCAATGCATGCATGGGTTTTCCCCGGTTTCATCCCACAGAGTAAAAACGTGCATACAGTACTGGGTTAACTGGTAACTAAAATATTTTTTGGCCGAATATGTGAATGGTTATTTGTCTCTATGTGTCCCTGTGATGGACTTGTGACGTGCCCAGGTGTATCCCGCCTCACGCAGTAACCACGGGAGGTGGCACCAGCTTCCACGCGACTTGGAAAGGAAAAGCAGGCGAAGAAAATGGATGGATCTCCCAAACCTAATAGCTGAAAAACTGCCATGATTAAATGAAGAATTGTTAATCTTTCAGGTCTCACATCGGGTCTTTTTTTTCTGTCTGACTAATTTTATTTTATCCTCCAACAGTTTGCTTTCTTTATTGTTTAGGCCCACACACAGTCAGTACGATGGTCCTGCACAATAAGTGAACAGAAAATGTTCAAAAACCTTCAGAAAGCCTGGAGTGTTTCAGATCTGACCCACTTTAAAATGTCTGGCTTCTCCCAAAACAAGGTGTGAAGAAATTAGGGGTAGTTACACTTTTGTACAGAACTATAAGCATAGCACTGAAT
>JBBPBX010035628.1:20689-31953 GCA_038048925.1 Garcialebias charrua
ACTGAATGCAATGATGTGGAGATGGCAAATGTCAATATTTTATTCGTAATAGAACATAGATGACAGATCAAAAGTTTAATCTGAGTAAATGTAACATTTTAAAGGAAAAATATGTTGATTCAAAATTTCACAGTGTCAACAAATCCCAAAAAAGTTGGGACAAGTAGCAATAAGTGGCTGGAAAAAGGAAATTGAGCATATAACGAACAGCTGGAAGACCAATTAACACTAATTAGGTCAATTGACAACATGATTGGGTATAAAAAGAGCTTCTCAGAGTGTCAGTGTCTCTCAGAAGCCAAGATGGTAAGAGGATCACCAATTCCACCATTGTTGCGCAGAAAGATAGTGCAGCAATACCAGAATGGTGTTACCCAGCGTAAAATAGCAAAGACTTTTAAGTTATCATCATCAACCGTGCATAACATCATCAAAAGATTCAGAGAATCTGGAACAATCGCTGTGCGTAAGGGTCAAGGCCGTAAAACTCTACTGGATGCTCGTGATCTCCGGGCCCTTAAACGTCACTGCACCTCAAACAGGAATGCCACTGTCAAGGAAATAACAGAATGGGCTCAGGAATACTTCCAGAAAGCATTGTCAGTGAACACAATCCACCGTGCCATCCGCCGTTGCCAGCTGAAACTCTACAGTGCAAAGAGGAAGCCATTTCTAAGCAAGCTCCACAAGCTCAGACGTTTGCACTGGACCAGGGGTCATTTAAAATGGAGTGTGGCAAAATGGAAGACTGTTCTGTGTCAGATGAGTCACGATTTGAAGTTCTTTATGGAACACTGGGACGCCATGTCATCCGGACCAGAGAGGACAAGGATAGCCCAAGTTGTTATCAACGCTCCGTTCAGAAGCCTGCATCACTGATGGTATGGGGTTGCATGAGCGCTTGTGGCATGGGCAGCTTGCATGTCTGGAAAGGCACCATTAATGCAGAGAACTATGTTCAGGTTCTAGAACAACATATGTTCCCATCTAGACGTCATCTCTTTCAGGGAAGACCCTGCATTTTTCAGAAGATGATTGAACAGTTAGAGGTCTGTATTAGACATGAATGGGAGAGCATTCCTATTTCTAAACTTGAGAAACTGGTCTCCTCTGTCCCCAGACGTCTATTGAGTGTTGTAAGAAGAAGGGGGGATGCCACACAGTGGTAAAAATGGACTTGTCCCAACTTTTTTGGGATTTGTTGACGCCATGAAATTTTGAAACAACATATTTTTCCCTTAAAATGATACATTCTCGGGTATCTTTCTACAAAACTTTTAAAGAGGAGTTAATCCAACTCCTATATGATTCATTTAACTATAGTCTCAAGACAGGTAAAATCCCCCTCTCCTGGAATCAATCAATCAATCAATCAATTTTATTTATAAAGCACCCTTCATACTAAAAGCAGCTCAAAGTGCTGTACAGAATTATAAAACAATAAACTCACAAAATTAAAGCAAACGACACACACAAAATAAATAAATAAATAAATAAAATTAAATACAGTAGTATAGAAAATGTATAGACTGGATAGAGATGAACCAGTTATTATTGATGAAAGCAGCTATTATTTCTGTTATTCCAAAGGAAGGTAAAGATCAGGAATATTGTCACAATTATAGACCAATATCGATCCTAAATGTGGATTATAAACTTTACACCTCTATCATAGCTAAGAGATTAGAAAATATAATGTAGGATCTGATTGAAGAGTGTAGTGGACCTACCCAGGGTCAAACTAAGGTTTTTGAACTGTCCAGTGATGACCTTTACTGACCTCTCAGTAAAGCAAGACATTTACTACAAAATCATTCATTTAGCTGTAATCTGATAAATATAGTCACCAAAAGAGACTATTTCTATCTTTGATTTTAGGCTGATGTGATCAAAAGAATAACTTTTGTCATTTTCATGATGTGTGCTTTTAAGCTGTGTTATTCTGTAAGAGTTAAACTGTGTTCACTGCTGTGTTAAAGGTGAAGTCTCGGGTCAGAGAGACCAGACGGTTTGTTTAGAAAGCCAGAAGACAGTAATCCGTTGTTTCTCCTGAAAAGGGCTCCAGCTGCTCTGTCTTTTTCCTAAACAATTTCCCTCTGCTCGGGCTGTAACCTTGGGTCGAGATAAGACAAGTGAACTCTCCTCTCTGATCCTTTTTTAAGTTCTAACTGTGCGGAAACGCTTCAGAGTTTCTGGGAGCTTCGAAAGATGATGTGAACTTTCCCAAAGAGCTGAATGACCACCAGTCACGCGCTAAGGACTCGTCATCCAGCTGGGACTGATAACATGTTGTTATGGGTCCACTTCGAACGAGCGTAAGCTCAAAAACTTTGTTTATTCCTTCCTGGAATAAGTCTATCTTGAAGTCAGAGGCCTGAAGCTGACATATTTTCTGATGACCAACGCGAAACCAGGAGACGTTGGAAACGTAAACGAATACCTGCTCGAAGGTACTGTACTGGTTCCCACAAGGACCCGTGCATCTGAAAAGCTACAAGGTCTTCCCTCTTACCGGGCTGTCGTCAAAAGGTAAAGAGCTGTTTACAAAACGTACCTGGATTTTAGCAGAAGTCGG
This sequence comes from Garcialebias charrua, assembly GCA_038048925.1. NCBI lineage: Eukaryota > Metazoa > Chordata > Actinopteri > Cyprinodontiformes > Rivulidae > Garcialebias > Garcialebias charrua. The sequence continues at coordinate 23,265 of JBBPBX010035628.1, forward strand.
ATGAGAAGTGTCACTTTGGTCTCACGCTCCCAATTCTTCTTAAATCTTTCCTCCTATTCTTTTGCCTCTCAATCTACAAGCCCAAAACCAGAAAAGTTGGCACGTTGTGGAAATCGCAAATAAAAACAGAATACAATGACTTGCAAATCTTTTTCAACCTATATTCAATTGAACACACTGCAAAGACCACATACTTAACGTTCGAACCGGTAAACTTTGTTATTTTTTGCAATTATTAGCTCATTTGGAATTTGATGCCTGCAACATGTTTCAAAAAAGCTGGCACAAGTGACAAAGAAGACAGAGAAATTTGAGGAATGCTCATCAAACACTTATTTGGAATATCCCACAGGTGAACATGCAAATTGGGAACAAGTGGGTGCCATGATTGGGTATAAAAGCAGCTTCCTTGACATGCTCAGTCATCCACATAGAAGGATGGGGCGAGGGTCACCACTCTGTGAACAAATGCGTGGGCAAATTGTCGAACAGTTCAAGAACAACTTTTCTCAACGAGCTATTGCAAGGAATTTAGGAATTTCACCATCTACGGCCCGTAATATCATCAGAAGGTTCAGAGAATCTGGAGAAATCACTACACGTAAGGGGCAAGGCCGAAAACCAACATTGAATGCCCGTGACCTTCGATCCCTCAGGCGGTACTGCATCAAAAACCGACATCAGTGTGTAAAAGATATCACCACATGGGCTCAGGAATACTTCAGAAAACCACTGTCAGTAACTACAGTTCGTCGCTACATCTGTAAGTGCAAGTTAAAGCTCTACTATGCAAAGCAAAAGCCATTCATCAACAAGATCCAGAAACGCCGCCGGCTTTGCTGGGCCCGAGCTCATCTGAGATGGACTGATGCAAAGTGGAAAAGTGTTCTGTGGTCTGATGAGTCCACATTTCAAATTGTCTTTGGAAACTGTGGACGTCGTGTCTTACGGACCAAAGAGGAAAAGAACCATCAGGACTGTTATAGGCGCAAAGTTCAAAAGCCAGCATCTGTGATGGTATGGGGGTGCATTAGTGCCCAAGGCATGGGTAACTTACACATCTGTGAAGGCACCATTAATGCTGAAAGGTACATACAGGTTTTGGAGCAACATATGCTGCCATCCAAGCGACGTCTTTTTCATGGACGCCCCAGCTTATTTCAGCAAGACAATGCCAAGCCACATTCTGCACGTGTTACAACAGCGTGGCTTCGTAGCAAAAGAGTGCGGGTCCTCCCCTGGCCTGCCTGCAGTCCAGACCTGTCCCCCATTGAAAATGTGTGGCGCATTATGAAACGTAAAATACGACAACGGAGACCCCGGACTGTTGAACAACTTAAGCTGTACATCAAGCAAGAATGGGGAAGAATTCCACCTGAAAAGCTTCAAAAATTGGTCTCCTCAGTTCCCAAACGTTTACTGAGTGTTGTTAAAAGGAAAGGCGATGTAACACAGTGGTAAATATGTCCCTGTGCCAACTTTTTTGCAATGTGTTGCTGCCATTGAATTCTAAGTTAATGGTTATTTGCAAAACAAAATAAAGTTTCTCCGTTCGAACATTAAATATATTGTCTTTGCATTCTATTCAGTTGAATATGGGTTGAAAAAGATTTGCAAGTCATTGTATTCTGTTTTTATTTGCGATTTGCACAACGTGCCAACTTTTCTGGTTTTGGGCTTGTAAGCTGGAAACTATTATTAAGCTGAAGAGCCCACAGACTAAATATGTTAACATCCAATATTGAAGTCTGTTGTGTTAAATTTAAGTGTGCTGACGTATTAATTTGAAAGAAAGTGAAATCATGTCAATCAAGTGTAATGGTGTTAATTTAGTTGATTCATTTTAAATAAATGATAGTGTCTCTTTGACATATCAAACTAAGTCAATGTCCATTGTCACTTAATGGCTCTGTTTATTTATCCATCATAAAGATCACAGAAATATTGGGTAAACTGAAAAAGAACAGAATCCGTGAATTTACTATTCAATCTGAATAAGTAAATTAATTAAGGTAAAGAGGTCAGTATTAATATTGACCTCCTCATAATCCTTTACATCTGGTGGCCTCGTACGTGGTTCTGAAAGTTTATTGATATCTGTGGTCTCTCATGAACTGTAACGTCATGTTTGCATAAGAGGATCCAAGTTTTAAACTCTGAGGATAATAATTTTGGCTGGAAGTGTTCAAAGCAGGCAGATTCTGCATGTTTTTATCATTTGAAGCTGTGAGATTATTATCGTTTCAACTCTGTTAGACGCTGTTGGAAGCATTCAGGTGAAGTTTTTGTCAGCCGTGGTCTGTGGGGGTTCTGGTTCTGTTCGGTCCAGTTCACGCAGACTCCTGTACAAAGCTTTGTTTGACCGCCGAGTCAAAAGCCTGAAAGCTATATTTTAACATCTACAAGATTGCTGTGCTGGTATTTTACATGTTAGAGCAGGTCAAAGAAGCATATAACTGTTAGAACGGTGTCGGATAGTGGTTCTGAAACCCGAGTTCTGCTCCCTTAAAGTGGACGGAACCGACCTTGAACGCGGCTCCGAGAGAGTCCGTGTTTGTTCAACAGCTGCAGTGCTGTGTTACTGAGCGTAACTAAGTTGGCCTGTCTAGGTGTGTTCGCCGCATGTTTCGGAATTTTGGGAAGTTAATTCGTAGCGTTTGAGTTGTTTTAAGAGTCTATAAAGTTGTGGTCTGCTGTGCAAGCTAACGTTAAGAAGACGTGTCCGGCATGTCTGTTTATGAGCTGTGATTGTATGAAACGAGAGCTGTGAGCTGTCAATCACTCGTAGCGAGCGCTGATTCGCTGTAGTGGGAACGCACGCCGTTGCGACCAACCCACTTTGTCGTCATTTCCGGTACTTCATTGGTCGAAGGTAAGAAAACTACATTCACCATGAATGCATGAGTGATACACTGCAAACGCTGTGATTGATTTGTTGACGTCACGTATCTTGTAGCGAGCTCCGCCTCGCTCACGTACGAAGCTGGTGACGCGCTACGCACGCTGCGTTGGCCCGCCCATTCTTGTCGTCATTTCCTGATGCACTTTGAGTGACAAGCAGACGCAGTTCACACACACACGGTGAAAAGTGGTTTCACTAGAAGCTTACGAACTCAGCTGAAGCCATCTAAACTGTCTAACAACATAGATTTGTCTCTGACGAGAACGTGGTTCGAGCGTTTATCACGAACACACTAGAAACTAACTCTAAAAGGTAGTTTTCAGTTAAATACTGAATGAAATAAATCAGTCACCTCGTGATAAGTTTAAGACTCAAAGCTGCCCCCTGTTGGTTAAGAGACGTTGACAGATGAGTTTTCTCAAAAACATCATAAAAAAGTCAGCATTTTTATGGTGAAATTACCAGCTTTAAAAAAAATTGTTCTGTACACAAACACAAATTCCTGTTTATTTTAAATAAATTTTTAAAATAACAGAGGTACAGACGAACAATTTATGCTCATTTTAAATACTGAAGAGATTTAAAATAACACTCAAAACAGCAATTTTTATTTGATTTTCAAATTAAATTAAAAAAAAAGAATGATGGAGAACAGAGAATTTCCACATTAAGCTCTTCACATCTCTGAATTTTAAACAGAGTGGTGTGCACAACTGTACACTTTTAGTTAAAAATGGCATTTTTAACGTTTTTCTGTGTACAATTAATGACTCCAGTTTATTTTAAATAAGGAAATATTTAAAATAACAAACTACAAGCATCTCTCATTAATTTGGAGAAAATTTCAAAACGAAGATGGAAGATAACAATTATGATGAAGCTTTACAGCTGCTCACAGCAAAGCTTGACTTGTTAAGGCATAATAACATTCGCAGAAGAGAAACTTTTCAACAAGAAAAACTTAAGTTAAAACGTGAGATCAAACAAAATCAAAACAAAAAGATGGGAGATAACGATTGTGATGAAGCTTTACAGCTGCTCACAGAAATACTTGAATTGTTAAGGCAAGATAACATTCGCAGAAGAGAAAATTTTCAACAAGAACAACTTGAGTTAAAAAGTGAGATTGAGCAATTAAAAATAAAACGGCGTGCTATAAATGGTTTTGATGTTCGTCAACTCCCTGACCCGATCTGGTTAAAAACAAAACCAGAGCGTGAACTACATTACCAAGAAAAGGTCAAATCCCACTCGCTGGAGCTGGAAGGGACAAGTTCATCAACTCCCTCTCCTAAAAAAGGCGAGAAAAAACATGTTTTTCAAACTAATAAACCACGACATGTAGGTGTCCGCTGGAACTATGACCCGAAGTGGTTAAGAGACCCAATATGGTTGAGAAGGACGAGCACACGCCCTGTCCCTGCACCTCGGACGAAGCTGCCCGAGATAAGCAAAAAACCACAAACGGTGGATGTCCGCTCTTTAAGTGACCCTCCGCGGTCTACACCGAGCAAAGGCCCTGCCCCTGCACTGCGGACTGGACAGTCCGGGAGTAGCAAAAGGTCACAGAAGTTCCAGGAAAAAGGCACCATACCTCTAAGCTCTGATGAGATAGTGGACATAAGTTGGTTGTTTGAAAACTTGTATGATACAGAGGATGACCAAACTGGTACAATGTGTGACCTTGTCTTTGATAACTCAGAGCACATGGATAACTCAGCGCACACTACTACCAACATTGCCATGGATGTTGACAGCAAACCAATTGCTGACACACAACAGCATCCTGAAGGTCATGATGCTGACAGCCAACAAGATGCTGACAGTGAACATGAGTACACAGACAGAGTCACACGTGAACAGAAACGTGGACCAAGACCTGTGAGGTTTCTGTGTAACTTTTTACAAAGGGGGGTGGCTAAGAAAGCTTACCTGCCTATCACACTGGAAGGTGTCCTTGAGCGTGAAGCCCTCCTGGATGGCAGTTCTGATATAACTATTATGTCGGCCAAGCTGTTCGAGGAGCTGAGGACCGCCGCTAACGGTGTTGACAGGCAAATACCCTTTGAGAAATGTGCTATTGAGCTACAGGGTCTCGCAGAGACGAGAACAACCCTAACAGCTATAGCTATGGTTCACATGCAGATTGGCGAAATGACACTACGCCACCCGGTGTACGTGTCTAAACTTGACTCATTCCCATTTTTGGTTGGCCAAGATTTTATAAACCGCTTTGAAGCGATTATAGACTATGGCCAACAGAAAATGTGGAGCACAGTGAGAAAACCCCTGCCAATAAAAGTGTCTCCTAGTTGTGATACAGACTGCCTAACCGCAGGTACCGCAGAGGACACAAGGGACTGCTCATCCGAGGACGAGAGCCCGGTAAGTGAACCTTCAACTACAGGTGAGACAGAAGAGACCCAAAAGTTGGACCAAACTCTGGCCCAACAAGAGAACCTCCTCTGTGAGCTGACACATTCAGCACTCACTGAACACTGCCTACCACAGGTAGTGAAAGGTGTTGAGATCCAAGGATCCCACACCGAAGACGCTGTACTGTCCTCTGGGACAGGTAATTCGGCAATCAACCAAGCTTTCGATGAAACCTTGGTTCAAGGGCATCTGAGTCCAGAAAATGACAGTCAACCAAACGCTGACAGTCACTTGGACATCATTGTTGCAGATTACGAGGACCCCTCATCAGACATGAAGGGGGCAAACTCACATTACCTACCACAGGTAGAGAAAGGTGTGGAGATCCAAGGACCCCACACCGAGGTTGCTGTACTGTCCCCTGGGACAGGTAAATCGGCTATCAGCCAAGCTTTCGATGAAACCTTGGTTCAGGGACATTTGTGTCTAGAACTAATCAGAAATGACATAGTTTTTACAGACTCAAAGAGCCCCTCTTCAGTCAAGAAGTGGGAAGACACACACAACGACAGTGACCCGTCGCAGTCTGTACAATCAGACACACCTGCGACTGCGCCGACGGTTGTGACACACCTGAATTACACGGAAAGAGGTAAACGTAAGAAGATACGTTGGCCGAAACCTAAACGATTCCTGTGTACCGTCTTCTCTCAGCTGCGCGAACAGCTTAAACTAAACGGTGGCATCCTAACTTGTGCCCATGGACGGACGTCCTCACCTGTGTTCGTGGTCCCCCATGACCAAAGGGGGGTGATGTTAGGCCTACCAGCTCCTAACGACACAGCACAAACAACTGCTATGTTGTTAATGAATCATATATTTTCAAGGTTTGGACTTCCCCTTCGGGTGAACTCAGACCAAGGTACCCACTTCACAGGTGAAGTGATGAAAGAACTGTGGAAGACGCTAGGCGTCAAGGTCAACTTTCATGTCGGCTACCACCCACAGGCTTCAGGCCAAGTAGAGAGAGCAAACAGAACTGTGGTGAGTATTTTGAAGAAATACGTGGCTGCAAACCACAAGGACTGGGATGTGAAACTCCCTCTGGTCCTCATGGCCATAAGAGCCACTCCACACACATCAACTGGCATCTCTCCCTTCGAGATGATGACCGGTCGACAAATGACTCTCCCTCTACACCTGTTGTACCAACCAGGCGACGCCGCCATGGCGACAGCCTACACTACACAACAATACATGAAAGATTTGAATGTACACCTCAGAAACACTTTTGCTTTCGCCCAGAAAAACCTGGAAAATCCGCTGAAGGACGCAAGGCGTACTATGACCAGAAGGCCTCTCACAATGAACTCCAAGTGGGAGACAGAGTCTGGTACTATACGTTCGCTCCAGCAACCGGGAAAGGAGGGTCCGAGACCGGAACTCTCGCCCGCAAACTAATGCCCAGGTGGACTGGACCTCATCTGATAACAGACAAAGTGTCCTCAGTCGTCTACGAAATCAAAATCAGCAAAGGCCGCAAAGAGCCAATTGCTAAATGGGTACATCTCACGCAAACTAATGCCCAGGTGGACTGGACCTCATCTGATAACAGACAAAGTGTCCTCAGTCGTCTACGAAATCAAAATCAGCAAAGGCCGCAAAGAGCCAATTGCTAAATGGGTACATCGAAATCAGATCAAACCTTACAAGGCGTTCAATGACTCCACAAAAGACAAAGATCTCACAAACTCACCGACTTCATGGGATAATAAGGTCGTCCAAACACCAGTTAGTAAATAAACTAATCAGGTTTAAACTACCGTACTTTCCCACCCTATAAGTCGCATTGTCCAATTTGAACTTAGAAACGCTAAGCCTAAAACCCACAACAAAAACTAAATCCACGAGATTTAATTTGACCTCGGTCATAAAGTTGAGACCTGTTTTTCTTGTGTGTTGCACTTTGGAATCTGACGACAAGAGTGTGTCGAAGCAGTGAAACGTTGTTTCCTTGTTGTTTAGTCATTACTGTTGTCATTAGTTGAGATATTGTTTGGTTCTGAACACTCCCAGCCAAAAAGGTTTTGTATTAACATTGGTTAATGAATGATATGGATTTAACTATGCCAACATGCAGTTCGTTTTGTTAAATCTCAATCGTCGAAGAGTCAATGTAGTTTAAAGCTACTCAAGGTACCATAAACTACACTGGTCTCACAATTTCTAAATTGAACCGATTCGATCGTTTCTATTCTAGATTATCTATTCATTTTGATGAGTCTCGCCATAGACTTCAAAATTTATTAGGAATACCAAATCCTACGTCGTTCGTCTAAAAGACAACAGACATTTAGATCAAACTATATTTCATTTTTATTTTAGTTAACCTAAACTAAGTAATGAATGGAGGAATAGTTTGGAATTAGAGGCCTTCGTTACAGAAGCCCTCCAAAATTTTATAGGTACAAATCCCTATATCTAATTTTACAGAATTGATCCACCCCTTAATTGGTAATTGTAGCTGATCTAAACCATGATAGCTTACATACCAGGTGCATATAGGTAAGGCTTAATGTAAAATCCCAATCATAAGCCCACCTTAAAAAACCACATAATTGCATGACACATAGAACCAGAGTGGCACTGACTGGAAACCAACCAGCCAACAACCTTCGATGTGGGACCTGCAGCTCCAACGCTTGGTCTTCAACCTTCATCCAAGGGTCGCCTCCTCTGCGTCAATCGAGGGATCCCCTCTACATGCTGATTATGAAAACAATTGTTGCTGATCAATCAACAAAACTAATCGTTGTGGAATTACTGCTGTGGAATTACCGCTGTGGATTATAAGACTTTGCTTTCCAAGGGATCACAGACTTTGTTTTCCAAGAGTTAACAGACTTTGTTTTCCAAAGGATTAAAAGCTTTTCGCAATGGGATTACCTCCGAACAGTATGGAATTTCCAAAAACTTTATGGGATTATAATTTTTGATTTTTCTTTTCCACTTGCTGGATTACTTCAAGATCAAAGACAGTTCAAGGTTTCCTTTCGTGTTGGACCCCATCCCCAAGGACTGGCGATGGCTTCCAAAAGGGGGGAGATGTAGTGGACCTACCCAGGGTCAAACTAAGGTTTTTGAACTGTCCAGTGATGACCTTTACTGACCTCTCAGTAAAGCAAGACATTTACTACAAAATCATTCATTTAGCTGTAATCTGATAAATATAGTCACCAAAAGAGACTATTTCTATCTTTGATTTTAGGCTGATGTGATCAAAAGAATAACTTTTGTCATTTTCATGATGTGTGCTTTTAAGCTGTGTTATTCTGTAAGAGTTAAACTGTGTTCACTGCTGTGTTAAAGGTGAAGTCTCGGGTCAGAGAGACCAGACGGTTTGTTTAGAAA
>JBBPBX010035629.1:9772-31952 GCA_038048925.1 Garcialebias charrua
CCATCGTGAGCAGCATGAACTCTATGACATACAATGTTGCTAAACATCTGGCTGGTATTTTAGCTCCTCTGGTTGGAAATACACCTCATCATATAAAAAAACTCCATTTACTTTGCCAACAAAGTTCAACATTTGAAGCTGACCCCGGGAGAAACTTGTATATGATGTGACTTCTCTTTTCACGTGCATACCCATTTCTGAAGCAGTAGAAACAGTTGTTGAACGCCTTTTTTGATCTTAACATTGAAGTTTACAGAAAACCAACCCACACAGACCAGTATCTTCTGTTTGACTCTCACCATCCACTGGAACACAAACTTTCTGTCATCAGAACTTTACAGCATTGGGCCGAACACATCCCCACGAAGACAGAAGGGAAGGAAAAGGAACAGAAACGCTTTGAAAAATCTCTCCAAACATGTGGATATCCTAACTGGGCTTTTGTCAAGTCAGCGAGGAAATCGACAAAACACACTAATGAACAGAAAAAGGTGAACAGACGTAAAAACATTGTCATCCCTTATGTGGCTGGACTATCAGAGAATTTCAGAAGGATTTTCAACAAACACAACATCCCAGTACATTTCAAACCCAGCAGGACTCTCAGACAGAGGCTGGTCCACCCTAAGGACAAAACCCCCACACACAAACAGAGTGGTGTAGTGTACGTAGTCCAGTGCAACGAGGACTGTCCAGACCTCTACATTGGAGAAACTAAGCAGCCTCTTCACAGAAGAATGTCCCAACACAGGAGAGACACCTCCTCTGGACAAAACTCAGCTGTTCACCTCCACCTCACGGACAAGGGTCACTCTTTTGAGGACCAGAATGTGCATATTTTGGACCGAGAGCACAGATGGTTTGAGAGGGGGGTGAAGGAGGCGATTTATGTAAAACAAGAGAAACCATCATTAAACAGAGGAGGAGGAGGCCTAAGATTTCAACTTTCTAAAACTTATGGTGCAGCTTTAGGACTGATGCCCAGACGTCTCTCACCTGAGGAGAACAGAAGAGCTTCGTTTGTGAATTAGACTAACAAGACTTTGACAGGTCCTTGCTATCAATGTGTGAGGTGTGAATTGTCAATTTACATACAGTAGGATGTGTGTGTGTTTCCTGTAAGGTCTGCTTTCACACACTGAACTTTGAATGGGTCACAGGCTCGTGTTATCCCAAGTATGTGTGTGTGTGTTAGCTTCTAATTTACATGGGTTGGTGTGTGTCCATGGATCAGTGTGCTTATACTTCTCTTGCTCTCACAGTCTCCTCATTGAATTGAGAAAGCTCCTCGGATGAAGAGCGAAATGTCTTCTGTTACAAATAAAGTCCAGTTGTTCTGTATTGAATGCCTTTTTTGATGTATCATTGGAAGTGAGCACAGGCACAGGAGGCGAGAGTAGTGTCATCCCGCCACACATAACCATAGTGCCCACCCCAAGTTCCTACTGTATATGTGAATGTCATGAGGATGTTTTGAGTGAATGTCTAAGGTGTATAATAAAATTGAGTTCCAGGTGGTTCTGAACAACAGAGATGTAAAAATGTTGCAGCACACCCGAGCCTCAAAATCCCTACATGTATTAATTTTTGAAATGAAGAGGATGGAGGTACGCAATGAGGGATGGGAAGAAAATAACTGCAGGATCAAATGCTCCCACAGGTAGTTAGCTCCCCCGCTGACCCAACATACCCCCCAGTTCGCCAAGGTCCACCCAAGGAGCGAGGCCAACACACCTCTTCGACCGCCAGACCCATTGAGTTCCAGACCAGAGAGGGACAGGGCCACAAGGACCGCCAGCAGCAGAACCAACAGCCCACATACTCCAGGGCCATCAAGATGCCTACAAACCGTAGTCAACCCGCCGCCCAAGAGGACGCCAAATCCCACATGGATGACCCGGCCAAGAGCGCCCGTCGACAGAGCCAGGAAGCACCGGGAGCGAGCCCCCACCATAGAAAAGGGCCAGCCAACCAGCCATGCATAGTCCCAGACCATCCTCAAGTACATCCACCCAGTCCCCACCCCAGAAGAAATACTACACCCACCCTTCATACTAACAACTCTCAGAACACATAGTACACTAGACACCCAGGCTGGTTCAACCTGCCCCCTCCCATAGGCCACTAGTCACGCCCCTAGACACCAAACCCCCCAGCCCATGAACCCCCAACCCACCAGCAAGCTGAGAGCCCCCCGCCCAGAGTCGGGCACCAGAGCACAAGCCAGCCCAAGGCCCGGCGACCCGCCTGCCAGAGTCCAAGTTCCCCGACCCCCACCAGGCCCAAGCCCGGGGACGACATGCCCTCAGAACCCCATGCCCCCGGCGCCCACTGTTACGGCTGGCTCAGGCCGAACACATTAAATGGACAAAGGACACAAGAAGGCAGAATGTAAAAATAAAAAGCTTTATTGAAAACTGCCCGACTCCTCCCTCCAGGTGCGGAGTGCACCGTCTTCTGGCACAGGGCAACAAAAAGGGAGCAAAAATAGACAGACAAAAGTACAAATAATTGGTGGACAAGAGTGAGTCAGCCAAAAAGAATATAACGTCCCCAGCGTCGGCCCAACCCATAAAAACAGGGCCGTCGCAGCCTATCTGGAGACGGACTACCTGACCAAAAGGGGACCCTAGGGGTAAAAGAAAAACGATATAACTGGACTACCGATCTCACTCTGTCATTAGGCAAACCAACAAAAACTCCAAACAGCTCCAAAAAGCTCCAAAAGGCTCCAAACAGCTCAAAAAGCTCCAAACAGCTCCAAGCTCAATAATGTTCCTGGTTAAACCAGCTTAAACTAACCACACAGGTCAGCATCCCTGATATCAATTATCATTAGCAGGATCCTAATGTCATCAATGCAGCCTTCAGCTACCCAGTGCACTAAGCACAACAAAAGTCAAAAGATGAGCAAACATTCCTAAGTGCATCAAGCACAGTCAAACTCCACAAGCAAATGAGCTGACACAAATGCAACTAGCAGTCAAGACCAAACATGAGCTAGTAGCCACTCTTTAAGTGCATCTAGCAGTCAAGACCAAACATGAGCTAGTAGCCACTCTTTAAGTGCATCTAGCACAGTCAGGACCAAACATGAGCAATCAGCTACTCACCAACAATCTTCTAGACAGAAGATCAAACTTCCTGACAGGGGCGGGCGGAGAACACCCCACAGTACCCAAACAGTACTCAAACAGTACCCAAACAGTACTCAAACAGCTCAGCAACAAAGCAACCAAACTCTGAGCTCACAACACTCCGCATTCAAGCACAGTCAACTTGAAGTATATATAGGCGTGGCTCTCAGGTGTTCCTGGCTGAACACACACAAGCCTGATCACAATCAGACTAATTAACCACACAAAAGCATGACTGCAGTCAACATACATAAGAACTAAAAGGTGTCAGCATTGGCAGCTTCCTCAGGATATGTAACACCTCCACCACCAGTGTTTTGTATGGGTGTGATGTGGATGCCAGGTGAAAACATCTCACATCCGCACATGCAAAATAAATAGGACCCTAGAGAGCAACAATGTAGCGGTTGCAACAGACAAACGGACTAAAAACATCATTAAAACTAGTCCGCCTAACCGCTAACATTATCAATGTCATGTTATCTTAAAATGTTCTGAAGCCAAACAGGCGACGCTTGTCTAGGCTTACTCTATAAGACTTATTTTTGTTAACAGACACCAAACCAACATCAACATCATGACCAAGGATGTCAGTGGGAGAGTGGATACTCTTCATAACAGCCAGAGGGAAACTGTCATTTTCTGCACGTGGCAGCTCCACCATTTCAGCTGCAACAGCACTGTTTCCAGCCACACTGTAAGCAGAGTAGAGACAGTTAGACTCAGAATCATTTGAAACATGTCCAATATAAGGCTGCAGCACTTCATTTCTCACAGACAGTGAAAATGTATTTTCTTCAGACCCATCTCTTGCTTTAGGTTGAGGCGACGGTCCCATGTCATCCACCACCACTTTCTCTTTGATTTCTGTAGTGGCAGAAACGGGACATAAAGGAGCAGGAGAATGTGTCACGTGTGGCTTCATCTCTCTTAGGCTCACTGGGACATCCTCTTCCTCAGAGCTAAATAAAAAACATTCCCTTAGTTCAAAGTCATCCTCCTTTAGCTCTTCTAAATCTATTATTTCCTCATCTGACTGAACTATGGTTTGTTCAGTTTCATGTTCAGTGTCAAACATCTGTAAGAAACAGTCACCAAGATCGTCATCTACTTCTTGAAGATGAAGCAAGAGTTTCACTTCCTCCACTGGAATCGGTTTTGCTTCACAGTTCATCAGGGAGTTTTTACTCAAATTGATCTCGTCTTCTTCCTCCGGTAGATGTTCTTGAGGCGCCCCCTTCTGTTGAGGTGTGAGAGGCACCCGCATAGACACAGATGATGCATCAAAGTTAGGACATGCTAGGGCTGCTTGAGTGCAAAGCACTGGTGCAGTAACCACCGGATGACAGGCATGTTGAATTGTCAGCCTTCTCAGTCGTTCCAAATCCTCTTGTTCCTGAAGACGCTTAATTTCATCCAGAGCAGCTTGAAGTCTCTGTTGCTCAAGCTCTTGTTCTTTCAAGAGAGCTTGGTGTTTAATCATTAAGTTTCTTTTTTTAATTTCGAACTGCTCTAAAATAAGCTCTTTTTCTTTCCTTATTTGTTCATCGTGTTTTCTTTTTAAAGCAGCTTCATTTTCCTTTTCCTTTAGACGCTCTGTATCATTTACCTCAGGAAAAATGTCAAGCATAAATAATTTAGTCAGCAGTTCACCTTTAAAATGTTTTTCATGAATGCGGCGTCTTATATCAATGTTGAAGTGTTCTGCCACACTCAACATTTGTTCTATAGTGCAGTCAGCAAAGACCTGCACCGTGGGCTGTTCAATAAATTTCTTCAAATTGAACTCCATGATGTGAACACAAACAGCTTTTAAGCTGTACCCCTCTTCTAAAGACTTTCACTGTAAACAACAGCAAAATCACAGCTGCATTTGAACGCAGCACAATCCAAAAACACACACACACACAGCTGCGTGTTTCAGCTCAATCAGCAACCAGGAGCTGGTCCTGTCAGCTCCAGAGAGTGCAAACTACAGCACACAGCTGTCACACACCAAATGTAAAAAAGGAGCAATTATATTAACTGCGGTCCAAAAACACTTGGCTTCAAAAGACTTCACTACACTCTCAATATTTTAAGCACAAAAAACTCAATGTCTGCTCAAAACCAGAACAAACAACTCAATGTCTCAAAAATCCAGACAAGGACAAGGATTCAAAAATCCAGACAAGGAGCAAAAGGAGAAGAAGGATCCAAGATCCAGACAAGGAGTCAAAAAGGATTCAAGATCCCGGACGAGCCCCCAAAATATGTTACGGCTGGCTCAGGCCGAACACATTAAATGGACAAAGGACACAAGAAGGCAGAATGTAAAAATAAAAAGCTTTATTGAAAACTGCCCGACTCCTCCCTCCAGGTGCGGAGTGCACCGTCTTCTGGCACAGGGCAACAAAAAGGGAGCAAAAATAGACAGACAAAAGTACAAATAATTGGTGGACAAGAGTGAGTCAGCCAAAAAGAATATAACGTCCCCAGCGTCGGCCCAACCCATAAAAACAGGGCCGTCGCAGCCTATCTGGAGACGGACTACCTGACCAAAAGGGGACCCTAGGGGTAAAAGAAAAACGATATAACTGGACTACCGATCTCACTCTGTCATTAGGCAAACCAACAAAAACTCCAAACAGCTCCAAAAAGCTCCAAAAGGCTCCAAACAGCTCAAAAAGCTCCAAACAGCTCCAAGCTCAATAATGTTCCTGGTTAAACCAGCTTAAACTAACCACACAGGTCAGCATCCCTGATATCAATTATCATTAGCAGGATCCTAATGTCATCAATGCAGCCTTCAGCTACCCAGTGCACTAAGCACAACAAAAGTCAAAAGATGAGCAAACATTCCTAAGTGCATCAAGCACAGTCAAACTCCACAAGCAAATGAGCTGACACAAATGCAACTAGCAGTCAAGACCAAACATGAGCTAGTAGCCACTCTTTAAGTGCATCTAGCAGTCAAGACCAAACATGAGCTAGTAGTTACTCTTTAAGTGCATCTAGCACAGTCAGGACCAAACATGAGCAATCAGCTACTCACCAACAATCTTCTAGACAGAAGATCAAACTTCCTGACAGGGGCGGGCGGAGAACACCCCACAGTACCCAAACAGTACTCAAACAGTACCCAAACAGTACTCAAACAGCTCAGCAACAAAGCAACCAAACTCTGAGCTCACAACACTCCGCATTCAAGCACAGTCAACTTGAAGTATATATAGGCGTGGCTCTCAGGTGTTCCTGGCTGAACACACACAAGCCTGATCACAATCAGACTAATTAACCAACAAAAGCATGACTGCAGTCAACATACATAAGAACTAAAAGTGTCAGCATTGGCAGCTTCCTCAGGATATGTAACACCCACCCCGAAATTACCCCAGCATAGCCGGGCCACTGATCGGTGACCCATGACCGCCGCCACAGACCACCTGAGGGCATGCATGCAGCTCCTAGCAGACATCCCCCAGAACCACCCAGGTCCTCCCCAGGGTGAAGGCAGGGTCCCCCTGCCCAGACAGCCCCAACAGCCCAGCCCCCGACAACCCCCCGGCGTCCCAAACCCCGACACCCCCCATACCATCCCCAGTGCCCCACAAGGCCAGATCCCAGACCCCTCACCCTCACTATGTAACGTAGCTGTGTCTGCAGATGCTGTTTCAAGACTATGATCTAACAGAAGATTTTTATACTGATTAATGCTAAGATTATTTTTATTTTTCCAATTCAGGTATATAGTTTTCTTTGTGATGCATAAGGCAGTGAAAATCATTCGAGATGTATTTTTTTCTAGTGTAACATCTTCAAAGATAGCCAATAAGCAAACAGACGGAGAGAGTGGAATATTACATTTCAGACATTTAGACAAGTCTTCACAGACCTGGACCCAGAACTTCTGAACAGGTGGACAGAACGAGAGTGCGTGGATATAATCATCAGGTAAATTGCCTGTGCAATGTAAGCAGTTGTTAGATGATGTAAATCCCATCTTAAACATTTGCTGACCAGTATACTAAACTCTATAGAGAACTTTATACGTGCGTCTGCTCTTTGTGGACTTCACATCTGCCTTCAACACCATGATCCCCCAAACTCTGATAGACAAACTATCTACACTTGGACTAAGCCCCTCTATTTGTAACTGGGTACTAGACTTCTTAACAAACAGACCACAGTCCGTGAAGATCCACAACTTCTCCTCCTCCACCATAACCCTCAGCACTGGCTCTCCTCAAGGATGTGTGCTGAGCCCCCTTCTGTTCACTCTGCTCACATATGTTCACTAGCAAGGACCACGCCACAAGAAGTAAGTTTAAAGATTTATTGATGGAAAGGGGGGGGGAAGGGGGTAGGAGAGAAGGGATGAAGGGATGAAGGGATGAGTGAGGTGGATAAGGTCTGCCGAGGGGGATGCTGATAGGCTTTAGGAGGTGAAGACTCGTGTGGGGATGTGTCTTCGGGAAGCTGATCTTCTTAACGTTTCCCGGCCCGCTTATGATCCCCCAACGGCACCTGCAACAACGAGCAATGAGAACCAGGTGAGGTCAAAACACGGAAGGGTTAACACGAGGAAGGGTAAGGGGGGGCGGGATCGACGAAACGTAACACAACAGAGAACGTCTTGCTAGTGGTGCATATATAGGCTGCTTGGATAATTAGAGGTGTGGTTTGAGGCGTGGTCCTGCTCCTGAACCTAAGTTAACACGTTAACTCCATTTCACTAGCAAGGACCACGCCACAAGAAGTAAGTTTAAAGATTTATTGATGGAAAAGGGGGGGGAGGGGAAGGGGGTAGGAGAGAAGGGATGAAGGGATGAGTGAGGTGGATAAGGTCTGCCGAGGAGGATGCTGATGGGCTTTAGGAGGTGAAGACTCGTGTGGGGATGTGTCTTCGGGAAGCTGATCTTCTTAACGTTTCCCGGCCCGCTTATGATCCCCAAAAGAGTCTGATGAATTAAACAGAACTGAGGAGAGAGTGAGCTTGAAACAAGTCATTGAGGTTATTCCGAATGTAGGAACGATAGGCTTGTGAAGACCAGCGACCTAGAATTTGAATTGTTTGATCTGAGATGCCTTGGCTAGAAGCAGAGGAGGCTGCGCCGATGCGGAATGAATGGATGGAGTAGTGATCGGGTGATATGCCTGATTTAAACAGGACTTGGCGAAGATGACGAGAGAACCAGAAGCGAGTTGCTAGATTTCCGGATTCAGAAATGAAGAGTGGATCGTGAGGAGAAGCGTTAGCTGTATATCTAGACTGAATGTACTTAGAAATGGTTTCCTATGGACTGAGGAAGGAATTGAGGCGGAACAGGTATATAGGATGAGAAACAGCGAATTGATCGGTCTTACTTCTACGCAGAGTGAAAATCAGTGTGTCGTGACTGTGAAATGAAATGTCGGACAAGCAGGGGTGAATGAGAGGATTATGAATAGAAGAGGTTGGAGCGAATTCAGAACAGCGAAGGAAGCCGAAAAAAGCTAAGAGGAACATGGATTCTAGAGTTTGGTTTATGAATGTTGAAGAATAACCGGAACGCAGAGTGACAATACATCTGCTAAGGAGGTCAGATGTTAGTGGGAGACGCTGAGTAATGCAGTTCGATTCTTGCTTTTTACATCCTTTAATGAACAAGATGTAGACAAATATTTTATGCTTTTTGAAAAGAACGCTCGCGCTTTCAATTGGCCGGAAGGAGTTTGGCCGTTGCTGCTGCAGTGCAAATTAACTGGAAACGCGCAGAACGCTTACACCTCTCTTTCAGTCGCTGACAGTAGTGATTTTGTGAAGGTGAAAGAAGCTATTCTGCGGGCTTATGAGTTAGTTCCGGAAGCTTACCGGCAGAAGTTCCGAAAATTGAGGAAATCTGAGAGTCAAACATACGCTGATTATATTAGGGAAAAAGAAATACTCCTTGATTGTTGGTGTACCGCATGTTCTGTGACAAGTTTGGATCAGTTTAAACAACTGATATTAATTGAAGATTTTAAGAAGTGCTTGCCAGAAAAAGTGACCACTTACTTAAACGAAAATAAAGTGACAGAGGCTTCTAAAGCAGCTGTTTTAGTGGATGAATATGTGTTGACGCACAAGTTTACTTTTGAGCGTCCTAGATTTGACAGATCTTTTGAGTTGGATAAAACAAAAAACCGTGTTTTTGAGTCTCCTTGATTTTCCAGACCCAGAGTTAACGGGAAGTCGAGAGGACCCTCTGCAGCTCATACGGAAACTGGTGCTTTTGTGAGGCACAGTGAAAACAAAATGTCGCATGGGTATGGAACCTCTGAAAAGAAAAATGTGGTTTGTTTCTTTTGTAAACAAGAAGGGCACATTAATAAACATTGCCCCAAACTAGTAAAACAGGAAGTAAAGCCAGTTGCTCTCATTAAAACCTTGAATGAACCATTATCTCTCTCGACAGATCTGACTGATAATGAAGGATTTCGGCCGTTTATGATGGATGGATTCGTTTCTGCTACTCAATCCGGTAATAAGGTACCTGTTAAGATACTACGTGACACAGCTGCTTCTCAGTCCTTCTTATTAGAAGGTATTCTGCCTTCCAGTGAACTTGAGATAATGGATACTCAGTTACCCATACGTGGATTTAGCATGAAAATTTTTAAAGTGCCTTTAGCCAAAATTATAATCCATTCTGAATTGTGTTCAGGAGAAGCTGTGGTGGGACTGCGACCAAGCTTTCCTATTGCTGGAGTCACTATGATTATGGGTAATGATTTGACGGGCGGACGCGTGCTTGTTACTCCTGATGTAACACCCATTCCGGTACTGTGTGCTCAACCAGATGAGATGGCTTGTAAATATCCTGACGTTTTTACTTCTTGTGCTGTAACTCAAGCAGCTTACAGACGCCAGCAGCTAGAAAAAGATGCTGATGACGATGTTGATTTGAGCGAAAGCTTTATGATGAGTACTGAGGAAGAAAAGTTTCCTGTAAAAACGGAAATGGATGTAAAGGAGTTGGAAGAAATAAATCTGTCTTTATCTAGCCAACAGCTAGCTAAACTTCAAAAGAAGGATGAGTCATTAAAAGCCTTCTTTTCTGACGATTTACCAGACGGCCCTAAGCATCTGAGTACAGGTTACTTTTTAAAAGAGGGCATATTAATGCGCAAATGGACGCCTTTATCTGTTCGTTCTGATGATGAATGGCGCCATGTCATACAAATAGTACTTCCCACACCCTATCATACTGAGGTGTTATGTTTAGCACATGACAATCCAATGGCTGGCCATTTAGGAATTAGAAAAACTTATGATCGCATACTGCATCATTTCTTTTGGCCAGGATTGAAAAAAGACGTTATTATGCACTGTCGTTCTTGTCATGTATACCAGGTGGCTGGTAAACCAAACCAAGTGATACCTTCAGCCCCTGTGTTGGTCCTTTGCACAGGACCAAAGCTGGGAATAAATTTTTTGTCACAATAATGTGTACCGCTACTAGATTCCCTGAAGTGTTCCCTGTACGCAAAATAACTACCCCCGTGGTAGTCAAAGTGCTTACTAGATTCTTCTCTCTGTTTGGACTACCTCGTGTAGTGCAAACAGATCGAGGTAGTAACTTCATGTCTAAAATATTCTCACAAGTTTTAGAACAGTTGAATATTAAGCATTCATGTTCTACTGCCTATCATCCTGAGAGTCAAGGTGCCCTTGAGCGTTTTCATCAGACTTTGAAAACTATGCTACGCACCTACTGCTTAGAGTTTGAAAAAGACTGGGATGAAGGAGTACACATGCAGATGTTTGCTATTCGTGAAGTGGTTCAAGAGTCTTTGGGATGTCCTGCTGAGTTGGTATTTGCTTACAACGTGCGCGGTCCTCTGAAGCTTTTAAAAGAGAAATGGCTGTGTGAGAACACTGACCAGAACCTATTGGACTACGTCAGTAATTTTCGTTTTAAATTAAAACGAGCATGTGATATAGCTCAGAAAAACATGCAAACTGCACAAGCCAGGATGAAATCACTCTTTGACAAAAAAGCTGTGAAAAGAACATTTCAGCCTGGAGACAAGGTTTTGACCTTGCTTCCTATCCCAGGTACCAGCTTGCAAGATAAATACTCTGGACCTTATGTTGTTAAAGAAAATATATCTGATCTTGATTATATAATCACAACCCCAGACAGGAAACGTGGTTCTAGATTGTGCCATATTAACATGATAAAATCCTACATAGAACCAGATAACAAACAATTAGAAACAGTTTGTGCTGTATCTGACTCTGCAGACAGACAGGGACTTTCAGATGCTGAAAGCGAGCTGGACAGTTCCCCTGCAGACACGGAAGGGAAACTTCCTAATTCATACTACTTAGAAAATTTAGACCTGCTGTTTACCCATCTGGATGAGTCTAAGAGAGAGGACCTGAAACAATTGATCGCCTCCTATAATGGCTTGTTTTCTGATATTCCCTCTCGTACAGGAGTGATAAAACACGACATCGACGTGGGTGAAACAGCCAATAAAACAACACCCTTACCGAGTAAATCCTGATAAGCGACAGCGTTTAAAAGAACAAGTGCAATATATGCTAGATAATGGACTAGCTGTTCAGAGTAATAGTGCATGGAGTTCGCCTTGCCTGTTAGCTATCAAACAAGGTAGAAGTGACAGGTTTTGTACTGATTATAGAAAAATCAACACGGTAACAAAACCTGATTGTTACCCGTTACCCAGGATGGAGGACTGTGTAGACCACGTTGGATCTGCACAGTTTGTAACTACCCTTGAACTTTTAAAAGGATATTGGCAAGTTCCTTTAACTGATCGTGGTCAGGAGCTATCTGCTTTTGTCATCCCAGATGCTTTTCTACAGTATACTTTAATGGCATTTGGAATGCGCAACGCTCCTGCCACTTTTCAGAGGCTCATGAACATTGTGTTGTCTGAGCTTGATTTTTGTGAAGCATATTTAGACGACGTGGTGATTTTCTCTGATACATGGGAGGATCATTTAAAACACCTGCAGATTGTTTTTGCCCATCTAGAAAAAGCCAACTTAACTATTAACTTGTCCAAATGCCAATTTGGTCATGCCACGGTAACCTATTTAGGAAAAATAGTTGGAGGTGGTCATGTACGTCCCGTGGAGGCAAAGATAGAATCTATTCTATCTGTTCCAGTTCCCTCCACCCGTACAGAACTAAGGAGATATTTAGCCATGGTTGGGTATTACAGAGGGTTTTGTAAAAATTTCTCCTCTGTACCGGCTCCCTTGACAGACCTCCTTAGCCCCAAAGTAGCTTTCAAGTGGAATGAGCAATGTCAAACAGCTTTTGATCAAACCAAGTTGCTGTTAACCACCGCTCCAGTGTTATCCGCACCACATTTTGATGTTCCTTTCAAAATAGCTGTGGATGCAAGTGATACGGGTATAGGAGCTGTCCTTCTTCAGGAGGGTGCTGATGCAGTGGATCACCCCGTCTCCTATTACTCAAAGAAACTGAATAAACATCAGAAACAATACTCCACTATTGAAAAGGAGGCTTTAGCCCTGATTTTAGCCGTGGAACACTTTGAAGTGTACGTTGGAGGTTCATGTGACCCTGTTGTTATTTTTACAGATCACAATCCTCTAACCTTTTTGAACCAAATGCATAACCATAATCTACGTCTTATGAGATGGTCCTTACGGCTACAACCTTTCAACATTGCTATACAGCACATTAAAGGAAAGGATAATGTTGTAGCTGATACACTTTCTCGCCTCTGAGATACCACTATGTTTTTGTTTGGAGAGGAGTGCTGTGTCTTTAGGTGACATCTGCACGTTCTCCCCCAACAAAACTCTGGCGGTGGGGATGTTATGCACCCTGGGGGTTTTAGAAGTTCAAACATCCTTGCTTTTATTTTTTTTGGCTGCCACTTGCTGCAGCCTGCTGGTTCAATGAAGAACTCACTTTTTTTCACTTGGCTTCAATCAGGATTGATTGGGCAGAGCTGCTGTTCACCTGCAGGTCCTGCCTATAAAGCTGACATGCTGTGTTTGGTGCAGGGTGGAGACTCGTTGTACCAAGAAAGGCTTGTTGAACGAGTGGAGGCTTATTGAAGTCTACTGGAAGGTGTGAAATTCAGCTGAGGTTCACTGGAACTGCTGAGGACACTGCCAGGTAACTGAACAATACTGAGAGATCTCCACCCTCTCAGATTGTTGTTTTCTCCTGTTGGAGCTGAAATAGGCCCTTAAGGCCTGGCACTGGTTTCAGGACTAGTTGCTACTGTTGAGAGCTGTGAGTATTGAAGCACTTTGAGTGTTTGTGTGACTCTAGCTTAACTGGTGTGTGGTTTTGGACCGCAGTACTCTGGTTGACTCTTCTTTTTTGTCAGATGCTGAAGGGAAGCGTCTAAGCAGCTACCCAGGAGGGGGACAACCAATGTAAACAGAGTGAGAGTCTGTTTCCATAATTTTCTCTATTTATTTGATACTTTTGACAGTGTGGGTGTCGGTAGTTCAGTTATCGCTTTTCTGTTTATTCAGAGGGATTATTGGCCAGGTAGATCGTCGCCTGGGAAGACACGACGGTCCTGTATAGGATTGGGTCGGTCCAGGTGGCGTTTTGTTCTTTTCGGCCGCACCCACTTGTCCTACAATCCTTTGAACTTTCTCTTTTTAATTTATTTTTGTTTCTTTAAGGACGCTGAGCAGGAGAAGGTACTCCAGATGGGAGGGAGAAGCCTGAGAGGACCCTGACAGCCTGGAGGCTCTTAGTTATAGTTAATAAAATATCATTTAAACCTTTTCTTGTGTCCAGTGTCCTTTAAATATGTTTTGGCCCTCATACGGTCGTAACACCACCTTGATAGCATAAAAGATAATTAGCCAATTCATTGAGTTTTCTAAGATCCGCCCCTAGGGATGGGAATTGATAAGAAATTATCAATATCAATGCCTTTATCTATGTCATTTATCAATTCAATTCTGTTATCAATTCTCATTTGGGTAATAAAATATAGTAAGCCATTTGTGTTCATAAAGAATTTAATGATCTTTCACCAAAACCAAAAATATATGCAGTATTCCTATTTGATGAAGTTTTATTGTTTATTAGGAATTTCCTAATAAATAATAAAACTTCATCAAAACAAACTAGCAATTTTTGTTCAGAAAAATTAACATATCTGCTTTCTCAGGAAGGATACGGGATCTTTCAGGACTAATCGTATCCCCAGCTGTGGAGAACACCCTCTCAGATGGGGTGGAGGATGCTTGTACACAGAGATACTTCTCAGCAAAAGATGATAATAGGGGCAGTGTGTCCTTCTTCATCCTGTCTTTCTTTGTTTCTTTACAGGAGGTGTCTGAAATTGACATAACGACAACTTGTAATTCACAAGTTGCAATTTATCATCTTTCATTACAAAAAACAAAACTTACATAGTTATCATCTTCATCATCTTCTGCCTCACTCTGTGTCTCTCCCATCTCTGCCAGCTTCAGAAAAAAATCACCATAAACATACACCAAAAGAAATACACCAGATTTAGTGTGTAATCCAAATACCTCTGCTGTTGTTACTGCGGCTGCCTGAGTGTTTTCTGCCATAGCAGCTGCCCTGATCCTGTCCCAGATGTTATTCTCATCATCAATCAACATGGATTTAAATATGGGGTCGATAACAGTCGCTTCTTCAAGGAACGCTTGGATACAGTCATCCTGAAATTTAAAATGGAGGGAAAAAAATTTGGGAAAAGGAAGATAGTTTACTAAGTTTGGTGTGACTTTGGTTTAACAAATTTACTTTGTAACGTTTGGAAAGATCATTCCAGATGTTTTCTTTAATACTCCTGCTGAAAGCAGAGTCATCTGCCTGCACGGTGTAATGTTTTTCCAGCTTCTGGAGGATGGGAAGTATCTGGCCACAGGTCGGAGTTTTGTCAATACTCACAGCGAGTGTGGATGCGTAATGCAATCGCATCAGCTGCACAAACTCTAAAATACAGTGGATGCAGTATAGCTAAAAGGTAACAAGTGAAAGAATTTGACATTACCTGCTGTAACATTTACAACGGAGGTGGACGCTTTCTCTCCACTTCCTTCTCCTCCAAGCAGCGTGTTAAAAACGGTAAATTTCTTCAAAATCACCGCATGCTGAGTGGCCAAATGCTTCTGCATGTTCGACGTATTTCCTCCCTTTGTTGCATGCATTACAAGTAGCCCTGGTCTCATCTTTTTTCGTGAAATGAAGCCAAATGCTTGAGCGCTTCCTCCGCGACGCCATTTTGAACACCACCATAGATATCATATATAGACACCACCACCACTCGAGTGTGGTGCATGTCTGTGATGTCAGCGCTTAAATACGTCACCACCATGAGTCTGCAGAACCGATAAGTTGAATCGTTAAGACATGCAACCTACAATTCCATGGAATTGGACTATTAAGAACCGGTTCTCTAACAGAACCGGTTCTCAGTTCCCATCCCTAGCCTTCTCTTCGGATTTATTTGTGTACTGTTTTTAATTTTAATGTTAAAATGGCACCGTGGGATGCCCTCATATGTTGTCAATTCATCGTAATTGTTAAGATAAGTCCTCACTTTTTCAGTGGTTTCACTTATTAAAAGTCAAAGCATGGGCTAACCCCAATCTGTTTGAATAAAACAACCCTTATTACTGCTGTCAATGCTTATGCATTGCATGGTTGAACGAGATGTTATTCTAATTCCCTTTCAAATTTACCAGACCTCTTTTTGCCTTTAATGGTCATAATTTAGGGAAGGAAAAGGAAAGGAGGGGGGAAAGTGGAGGGAGGGAGGGGGGAAACTAAGCTGTTCAAGGTGGACATTATCTAGTACTGGTTCAAACAACACAGGTGACTCTGTTGAGCTAATACTGTCTGGGACTCTACACTTAATGTAAGCCACCTGATTAGGATAGACTATTCCCCCTTTGAAACCTACTTTTACAGTAGCTGGCTCATGTATAGGATGCTCTTTAGTCTGGATAAAACTTACTAGGGTGCTTACAGTAGAAATGTCAGTCCCCATGGCTCTACCAATAAGCTCAATAAGTTTGTAGTTCCCCCATTGTCTTTAATGAACTCGTGGATTACATTAAAGCCTACTATGGGTCTCTCGATCTTAAGACGGCTCACAAGGAAGGGTACACGTATCGATAGGTCTGGGTCATTGTTGCCCTCAAGGTTGACTACAACTTCCACCCGCCCATCATAAGGTACTGAGTCCCCTGTGACTGCCTTCACATTAAGATCATTATCCATCAGTTCACTTAAGGATCTAATCTGTTGTCTGGGTAAGTATCTATTTAGCCATGCCTGATCTATAAGACTTACCCCCACCCCATGTCTAATACCACCGTTACAAGGTAACCTGCCATCATACATTTCAGAAGGGACTGGCGACCTACTAGGGGAGCTACTAGACCACGTGGTGTTTCTTTGTCAGTTCCTTGCAAACATGCACCTACCATCTCTCGGTCAGTAGTGGTTTTGGGCCTTTTCTTTGGGTGGGACTGCTGAGGTTTGCCGATCAGAGGTGGTCCCCTTGCTCTGATCGTCTCCAGTTTCCTGACGGCTTAGTTTTCTTCAGGCACCCCACAGCACGATGCCCTTCCTCTCCGCAGACAAAGCAGTGTTTACAGTTCAGGTTGACTTGAGAAGCACAGTTCTGACAGCTCTTTCTTTCTCTTTGAGATCTTCTCTCTGGTTGGGGTCTTGAGCAGTGGTGTAGTCTACGTGATACGCTGGTATACGCCGTATACCCACTAGTAAAGCTTGGGGATTTCCGTATAACCACTTAAATGTGCCCAATGATACGTGACAACAAACACGCGTTGCATAAAGATAGATTATGTTCGCTCATAAGGACTCTTCACTGCGCCTCTCGCGGCTGCCATAGTTTCGTGTTCCTCGTGTTGTACGTGAGGCTCACAGCCATTGGCTGAGCTGAGCTCACTACCATAGTTCTCTGCTCTGTGATTGGTTTCTTCAGAAGCTCCTTTATGATTGGCTGCTCGGGATGCAGGCGGGCACAAGTTCAATAAAACGGGACAGACGGTGTAGGTAGAGCATTTTCGCTAACGACGACAGACTCAAAATGAAAAGGAAACAAGCTACACTTTTTGAATGTTTTTATAAACCAGCTGAACCCGAAGCTACAGAGACAACATTAGAAGAACCTACCAGTTTGACGGCCGAAACCAGCCATAATGAGGTTGATATCTGCATTTCCCCAGGTAAGTGTTGGCTAGTACAAGTTAGCTGAAGCTAGCTCAAGCAGCAAGTACTGTAACTGCATGTTTTTATCGACCTTTTCTGATGCCATACTCCAAAATGCGCATCAAGAAACCTTGAGTTTTGAACACACAATGGGTGGCGAGCAGCTTCCGTGCTGTAAAAGCAGTGTGGAGGTCCTATGGCGCACTCAACAAACACTTTGAAAATGCTGCAGGTGACCAAACAAGAAGCACAAAAGAGAGACAAACCTATAAAGGACTAGCTCGTTGTTTGCAAAGCAAAGAGTTTCTGTCTGACCTAGGACTTAATGTATGATGCGCTCTCTGAATTGTCAAACCTGTCTCGGCAACTTCAAGCACAGTCAATTACACTTTTAAAAGCAGAACAGCTACTAAAACGCACAATTCGTGTGCTGAGATCCTTCAAGGACTCCCCAGGAGAAAAATCAGTAGAAGCCATTGAGGCACAGGTAGCAGGACATTTTGGATCTGTTCCCTTAGAATCAAATCCCAAACTAGTATCAATAATTCCAAATCAGTTCCTGCAAAGCTTAATCAATAACATGGAGAAGCGTCTCTCATTTGAAGGGGAAATACTACGTGATATGAGCATACTTGATAAAAGCAACTGGCCAGCTAAACCTAGTATAAGATATGGTGAGACAGAAGTAAAGAGACTTTGTAGGAAATTTAATCTTTGTGAAAACCAAGCTGTTAATGGCATGAGAGATTTCATTGAGGACAAAAGCAGGGAGCCTGAAAACCTTAAACCACTGATCACTTGCATTAAAACCATTCCATGTAGCACAGCTGAGTGCGAAAGAGGGTTTAGCTTAATTAACAATGTATGTACAGATAAAAGATCTTCTCTGTTATTGTCAAATGTAAGTAATCTTATGATGATCAGTATAAATGGACCTCCTGTTAACCTTTTTGAGCCTAGGAAGTATGTAACAACATGGCTGAGAAATCACCGCTCTGCAACAGAAACAAGAAGAGTAATGAAACCTAAGGAGTAGGGTTGCCAACCGTCCCTTGAAAAACGGAATCGTTCCGTATTTAGAAACAAAAGTACGCGTCCCTTATTGATCTATTACGGGACGCACTTTGTCCCGTAATATCGTGAGAATCAAAACTATTCTGTCAACGTCAATGGAGTTGATAAATAATGATGCGCTTTTATGTAGATTATTACGGTTAAGGAGCCGCTCTGCTCTGTGACCAATGAGCTGACAGCCCTTTTACACGTGATTGAAACTACAGAATCCGGCTCATCTCATTGGTCCAGTCTTGGCAGTTTACGGAAGACACGGCAGCGACAGGATTTGAAGAAGAAGCATGGACGCGAGCGGCAAACATTCAGAGGATTTAAACAGTGAACATAGATCACCTTCGAGCCTGACTACTCCCCCCAGGAAAAAAAGGAAACGGCTGCAAAAATACAGAGTCGAGTGGGAAAAGGAAGTGGCTGCGTGAATGATAATGGCTACAAAGCGAACTGTACTGTCTGCAAGCGTACTTTTTCTGTAGCCCACGGTGGACAGTTTGATGTGAAACAGCATGCTTCTGCAGAAAAATATCCTTTGAGGAAGTGGAGAAGATCACTGAAAGTCTTCACCTGGTTGGCAGGTAAAAATTCAATAATTTCCAGTGTAGTGGTGAACCATGTTTAATTATTGATAGTTATAAACAAAAGTGTACAATTGACACGTACAAATAAATACATAATTGTGAATTTACTTTACACTATGCAAACATACAACCTTGTCCATCTTTAAAAAAACACAGTTCATATAGGTAAATTAATAAATACATTTCAAAATGTAGTTTAAATACAATGCTAAATTATAAATATAAACAATACACGTTTTTCCATTTATTTATCACTACATAACCTAGGCTATGTGTCACTAATGAACTTTAACACCTTTTGGCAGGCTAAACATGTCTATGGATGAGCTGTATGAGGAATGTGTGACTGCAAACAGCCTGATAGACCACCTCACCACCTCACCTCAGGAGAAAGAAAGGTGGCAGTCCCAGGGAACAGCAGAGAAGTGGATGCAAGTTCTTCAGGCAGCTGACCTCCCCAACATCCAGGCTGTTGTATCCTTTGTCCTCAGCATCCCATCTTCCACTGGGTTTGTGGAAAGGATTTTCTCTTTCATGAAAAGTAAGTGGACTGATGTGCGAAACAAATGTTCTACTGAACTAATTAGAAGTGAGCTCATTGTCAGTCTAAATTATGAAATGTCTTGCTCAGAGTTTTACTCTTTGGCACTGAAAAACAGAGCACTCCTTGCTGCAGCACGATCTCAGCAGAAATACAAATGGAAAAAATAGGTTGACTCCATAATGTAACGTTCCACTGTTTAGTTTACAAGTTTTTTATTTTTACTACAAGTGGAAAGCCATGGCCTTTGAGGCACAATGTGTTTATGTTTACAAATTTACTACAAACTTTATTTGCACGTTGCACTAAATGCACTATTA
Organism: Garcialebias charrua; assembly: GCA_038048925.1. Classification (NCBI taxonomy): domain Eukaryota; kingdom Metazoa; phylum Chordata; class Actinopteri; order Cyprinodontiformes; family Rivulidae; genus Garcialebias; species Garcialebias charrua. The sequence goes on from JBBPBX010035629.1 coordinate 29,618, forward strand.
CAGAATGTTCGTATTGCTTTTTTGTTATTTAATACGTTTTAAGTTATTAAGCAGGACAGAGGTCTGTTTAAGAAAGATACATAATTCTGTTTTAGGTTATTAAGCAGGACAGAGGTCTGTTTAAAGCTGCTGTATGTAACTTTTCTAAAAATATATTTTTAACATATTTCTTCACTCTGTCACTATCTTCTGACAGACCGATGTTAGACAGGTAATCTCTGAAAAAAACTATAGTCCTCTTTCTTCTCCAGGTGTTACTAAAAGCATTTCTAAAAACCCACAGTGACCCGCCATTAACCAGCCAATAAAAACAGAGTTTTTAACCAGCCAATAAAAACAGAGTTTGGTTCATGAACGAGCTTCTCACGCCCATCCCCCGCCTGTCCCAACCCTGCCTGGCCAGTCACGAGACAGGCCATGCTGTGGGGGGAGGAGCTAAGGAGGGTGAGTTGCAGGTCGGCCAGAGCAAGGGGGAGGGACCAGAAAGGTGTCTCTGTTCAAATTTTTTCTAAGTCCTGCGTTTTCCAGAAACTACATACAGCAGCTTTAAAGACCGTGTAAAGTAAAATTAAATGTGTGTTTTGAGTTTGTCACACGGCATAAATATGTGTTATTAATCACCCATATTAATCTGACTGATTAAAAACATTGTTTACCTTATAAAATTAAGTCTCAAAAATCAGGAAAAAACATAATTATATGTTTATGTTTATGTTGATTAAATTTGTTCATTTTTTTACAAAAGATACAATACAAGACAATCTCATAAATGATATTGTACAAAATATAAAAAAATCAAAGGTAGCAGAAAGAAGAATAAATCTTATTATATCTGCCCCTTACTTCCAACAATCAGATTAAACAACAATAATCAACCATGTAAACAATAATAATCTTCAACCAACTTTTTTCCAACAATCAGATTAAACAATAATAATCTTCAACCAACAGTACAAAATGACTAACTCTTTTCTAATTTTCTAACTAATACAATACACATTACGCTATTTCACATATATTTTTTTAACACATTTGTTTTGATCATTTTCTTAAATGTAAACATTGACTTGGCATTTTTAACTACATTCTCCAAGCCATTCCATAATCTAATTCCCTGGATTGAGGTAGAACGTCCCTTCAAACTAGTTCTGAATTGTGGTTTTACAAACATCTCTGTCCCCTTAAGATTATAACAACTTTGTCTTTTAACAAAATGCATTTGGATATTTAAAGGCAATGCATTATTTTGAGCTCTATACATAACTGATAAAATATTATAGTCTACCAAATCATGGAACTTCAATAACTTTAGTTGATAAAATAATGTATTTGATGGATGACGGTAATGTTTTCTAGTGATAATTCTTACAGCTCTTTTCTGTAATACAAAAATAGGCTTTGTGATTGTTTTACACGCATTCCCCCAAACATCAATACAATAGATTAAGTGTGGAACAATGATTGTGTTATACAACAAATACAGAGCTTTATCATTCAATAGGTCTCTGACTTTGTACAGTACTGCAATCGATTTAGCTATTTTTATTCTTACAGAATTTATGTGTTGTTTCCATGTCAGTTTGTCATCAATGATAACACCCAAAAACTTCACCTCACTCACTCTACAAATCTCAACATCCTCAATTTTGAGTGGAACTGTTATGTCTACTGACAGAGGCCACTGGGTCCTGCAGCCTGATGCTGCCTCTCTTTTTTTTTTACTCAGCCAATCATGCCTGATCAGCTGAGCTACAAACACCTGCTGACTTTCTCTCTCCTATATAAACTGAGGGTAAAAGGTAGGAAGGTGTGGAGAATAGAGGGGTGTGCAGGTACGTGAGGTGTTGGTGTTTTTGAGGAAGTTGGAATATTAAAGTATAGTCAGCAGTGAAAGCTCGCTGTTGATTGTTGGGTAGACTGGGAGTTTTCTCCACCCTCCCAGGTTGTGTTGTGTTGTGTCGTGTTGTGTTGTGGTTGTGTTGATCACTGGGAAACAGTGATTGTTGGTACACTTCATTTTGGAGTGGGTTAGTGGAGTACTTTGTGCTCGTGTGGACTCTAGTGATCTAGAGTGGGGGACCTGGGCGTGTTGGAGGTTTTTTTGAGTCTCAGAGTCTGAGGGCTCTGGTGGCTGTCTGTTAGAGGCAGCTGTGTGTGTGGGGGCTCGTGCCTTTTTTTTGTTGTAACTTTGTTCCTTTCATTACTTTTGGTTGGGTAAAGCGGTAGTCTAGTTTTCGCTATTTATTTGTTTTACATCCTGTAGGCCTAGAGTTTTGGTAGAGGTAGCCCGCAGTCAAACAGGGTTCGCCGGCTCTGTATAGAGTTGGCTCTGTTG